>CM045885.1:72725362-72765362 GCA_025169545.1 Anguilla japonica
AGCTATCCCCATATCGAGCCCACAGCACAATGCTGAAGAGTAAGAGCTCCACCAAACCAAATGGGTGTGGCTTCCCCCCCCCCCCATTTTATCCACAACTATCCACCATTTTGTTCCCCTCCCTCCTCTCTCTCTCTCTCTCTCTGTTTCTCTGGCGAAACTATTTAACCAACGCACCCCATTTCTCTCTCTCTCTCTCTCAAACCCCATTATCTCTTGAATGACCCCCCCTTCCACGTCTCCATCTTCTCTTATTCATCCATCCCATCAATCTCACATTCTTTTCATCACAGGTGCCTGGATGAGAGGAGACTACAGTTCATGTTTTTCCCCTCCCCTGTTCTCTTCCTCCATCCCTTTTTATTCTACACTGAGTGACCCCGAGTGACCCTGGGTCTCTTCTGCCCGATAGCCTGTCAGCTCTGTCTCCCTCTCCTCGTGTTCCTCAGTCACTCAGCTAACCTCCGGACCCCCGGTCTTACGCACGGAGGTGGACACGGTCTGCAACGGCTCAGCAATCAGGACACCGGACACTCTCAGAAAAAAAATGGTTCCAAAAGGCTCCTCTGTGTCTCCACAGAGGAACGCTGTTTGGTTCAAGGGTTCTTTGTCGGGTAAAACGGTTCAATCGGGGAGCTTTCACACGTTTCACACCTGCCAAAGAGGGTTCCATAGAGAACTAAAATAGGTTCCCCCTGTGGAGATAAGCCAAAGAGTGTTGTTTTTTTTTTTCCTGATTCTTCAGAAACCGGTTTGCTCTTTCATGTCTTTCAGAGTTAAGGAGTAAATGATTTCAGCTGATGGAGCACCCTACCTTATTTCAGTCACACATAAAGTCACCGTTACTGTGACTCACTACTTACATTTTATTTTCTATAGCTACAATAAACGATTGGCTCTATTTGCCTTTGCATGTGATTCACATACATACCGTAGTCTTGTTCAGTTCATGGTAATGTATGCGTATATTCAGTGCAACCTGCATGCACTAATTATATCTCAATTTGTAGGGCAAAAGGAAAAAAAAAATGCACACGTGAGATGTTTTGAAAATGTCAATTCAGGGGTTTAGTAGTGCCACACACATCGTTCACGAGAAAAATAAATAAAAATAATTGCAATAAAGTGACTTGTGTCTTTGTCTGTTGAGCCGAGTGCCATTCCGCTCTCTTAACCCTTTAATGCCCAGATTTTTTCCTCCTATAAGAAGGACAGATTTTCTGTGAGGTTCCCCTTTAAAAAGGACAGATTTTCTGTGAGGTTCTCCCTTTAAGAAGGAGGAACCTCACAGAAAATCTTTCCTTCTTAAAGGGAACCTCACAGAAAATCTGTCCCAGAGATTTCTTATATAAGCATCTACAGTATAGTCATCCAACAAATATTCACAGATGGAAAAAGAGTGGTGCTGTAGAGACTTTCGGCAACTTCAGTTGCCCGCGGGCTTAAATGGGTTAAACGGAACGGGACAGGGGGCACGGGACCCCCTCACACCGGCGCTGAGAGGCAGGGCGGCGCGGTCCGATGTGTTTTCGTTTTGGGACGGAGGACAGAGCTGAGCAGGCCCTCTGCCCTCTCGTTGGAACCCCACAGCGCCCCCCTGTGGACATGCGCGAGGCTCGTCAAGGCCGAACGCCGCCAGACGAACTTCCCCCAGTCTGTCTGAGCAGAGCAGGGCCCGCAGAAAAGGCCCCACACACCTCTCCTCACACCTCTCCACACACCTCTCCTCACACCTCTCCACACACCTCTCCTCACACCTCTCCTCACACCTCTCCTCACACCTCTCCACACACCTCACCACACACCTCTCCTCACACCTCTCCTCACACCTCACCACACACCTCTCCTCACACCTCTCCTCACACCTCTCCACACACCTCTCCTCACCTCTCCTCACTTTTCAAAGAGAGGGGAGGAGCACACAAAGGGCTTTTTGTGCCTGTTTTTTTTGAGGACTAGATAGAGCAGCGTGTGGCTGGTTCATTTATGAAAGGCTCAATGCCTCAGTTCCAAAAAAAAAAAAAAGAATATATTTCAATATTGATGCAGATGAGAATGAAGGTGAAAAAGGACACTCGACAAGATTCGATATTCTGTGAGGTTCCCCTTTAAGAAGGACAGATTTTCTGTGAGGTTCCCCTTTAAGAAGGACAGATTTTCTGTGAGGTTCCCCTTTAAGAAGGACAGATTTTCTGTGAGGTTCCCCTTTAAGAAGGACAGATTTTCTGTGAGGTTCCCCTTTAAGAATGAGAGATTTTCTGTGAGGTTCCCCTTTAAGAAGGACAGATTTTCTGTGAGGTTCCCCTTTAAGGAGGCCGCAGGTGCCCAGAGTAAGATTATTAAATCCAACTCCTCCAGCTGAAGGGTTTTTGAGTCCATGTTGCAGTCGTTGGTACGGGGGGCAGCTCTGTCACAGGGTTTCCCTCGCCGGAGCGGGTTCCAGGGGCCCTGGGGCCAAAGCCAGAGTCCGTGGCTCTGAAAACTCGGCCCCCGGGAAGACCCTGGTGCTGGGCTTCACATCCGGAAACAAGCGAGGGGGTGTACCCTGAGGGGGCCCGTGGTTTGACGTGCCCCCCCCCCCCCCACCCTTACGTAAATACGCCGGAGGTTAGTTAAAAAAAATGGAGGGGGGGTGCAACAACCATGGACGTCATGGATGGATTCAACACCCCCCCCCCCCCCACCACGAAAAACTGGCAAGGGGTTAATAAAAAAGCAAGGGGGTGTGAGAGCCTCGGGCATCAGCCCCCGGGTGGCCCGACACAGCCTCTGCACCACCGACCCTCGCACCCCCCCTACTCGCCCTCAACCCCCCCCCCCCCCTTTTTTTTTTTTTTGCGCTTGATCCGGGGGGTTAATAAAACATGCGCGGACACGGGCGGGGGAACGGAACAGCAAACAGACCCCCGTGCCCCGACCCCCCCCG
Source organism: Anguilla japonica (assembly GCA_025169545.1). Taxonomy (NCBI): domain Eukaryota; kingdom Metazoa; phylum Chordata; class Actinopteri; order Anguilliformes; family Anguillidae; genus Anguilla; species Anguilla japonica. The sequence goes on from CM045885.1 coordinate 72,728,289, forward strand.
TGCAAACAGGGCTCCCTCCGCACTGCGGGGGCTGATATTTACACAGGTAGGCCCCAGTAATGAATCCGGGACCGAGGGGAAGGGGGGGGGGGGGCGGGGGGCGGCTGGATTAAGGGCTCATGCCTCTCTGTGCCCCACACTAGGACACACCCCGCTGGGCAGGAGGCGGGACCTGCTCTCTTCCTCCTCCTTTCTCATTGGCTGAGGACAGCGTTGAAACTAGTCACGGCCATCTGTACTGGAGTTATTCTATGGCTGTGTATTAACCAGGGGAGACGGCTCTGTCTAGCACTTGTACGCTGGCAAACGGTACTTGAACTATATTCATGGAAAACGGCACTTACTGAAAATAAATAAAGAAGTAAACACTTCATTGTATAAACCTAAAATTTGACACCTAAATATTTTATCCATCGAAAATGTTTAGGTTCATTCAAATGAACGAAACATTTTTATTTCTGCGCTTGTATGTATTGCAGTTGTATGTTGTGGGGTGTACTGTGTTCCTCATCTGCTCTTAGTATTCTGTGCTCTAATCTTCAATGTACTGTCAGGTGTTGGCCAACATGGAGGAGCCGTTCCAACGATACACCGTAAAATGATAATAGTACTGAACAGGATACTCAGGGAACGTGTGACAAAAAAAGAATTAAACGATGAGATTATCTCACACATTCATAGTCACCAGCTGTTAGGACCGACAACATCACAGCAGAAGGAGCAGACTGTAGGAGGAGGCGCGGTTTTTTTGGCTCCCGTCCACAGAAATAAAGGATGTGGTGGAGAATTAAACAACAAGTCCAGTCAGGACACGACGCATCGCAAAGCAATGAAGCTGTGTCATCATGTGGGTCAGAGCTGATACTCTATTGAGTTTCAGAGCCTCACTGTGATACCAGTCAAGTACTGAGCATGAAGGGCCTTCGTCCTGTGACCCCCTATAAGAGGAGAGGACAGACCTGGTATGTGAATGGGGGGGTGGGCGGGGGGGGTGTTACCCTGTTGGAGTCCACCCGTGTGCGGGGCGTGTAGGAGGGCGGGGGGATGTTGAAGGCGTGGGGGACCAGGTACTCTTCGGCGTCCATCAGGTCCTCTAGCTCCTCTTCGTCCAGAAGGCTCTGGAAGAACTTGCTGTCATTGGGGCTGGGCAACTTCATACGGTCATCGCCCTACAATACAAGATTAGGGGGACCCCCCCCAGGGCCTCAGGTTCAGCACACATCTAAAAACATCCAATTTGCACATTTCATTACATACAAACCCAACCTTGTTCCTGGAGATCTGCCGTCCTGTAGGTTTTCACTCCAACCCTAACAAAGCACACCTCACTCAACAGCTAGAGATATTGTCAAGCAGCTAATTAGTATAATCAGACGTGCCATAGTCTTGAAATGCAAATCTACAGGGTGGTATATCGCCAGGAACAGGGTTGGGCATCCACACACGTAACATGTAGCAGCTTACAACCTGCGTCGGTGAATCTTTTACAGCTCCTAGGCTAAACAACTCACCTGGATGACCAGGTAGCGCTGGGGGTCCCGGGCCATTCTGCAGAACTCCGCCCCCAGCTCCTTGAACTTGGGCCGGCTGTCGGCGTCGATCATCCAGCCTATGGGCAGCAGGGAGGGGCAGGAGAGGGAACGGCCGTCACCCGGAGAGCGAAACGGAGCTCACACACACACACACACACACACACACGCGCGCGCGCGCGCTGTGGGAGTCCCGTCATGGCACTTAGCGTTCATGCTGTAATCTGGTGAAATGACACCTCCTGTCGGCTGAGACATTAATAATGCATCGTTACCGCCTAACCTTTCCTGTACGCACTTCTTGCTAGCCGCCCTGGGTACGAGACTCTAAATGACTGAAGTAAAAAACGTAAGTGTGAGAGCAGTGCTTTTGCAGAGAGGCGGGACTCTCCCGCTCACTCGGGGGGAAAGCAGCCACTCCAGTTCACCTCAGCTGAACTATCATCTTTGGGAAAGGGTGTGTCCCAGACAAGTTATGAATTCTCTCTTGCTCTCTCTCTCTTTTCTCGCGCTCTCTCTCTCTCTCACACACACGCACGCACGCACGCACGCACCACTAAATATGAAACTACATTTTGTCTCATTGTCTCATCAATGTCATTCACACAAAGGGGGGAATTACTTTCAGGAGGAGCAGACTGGAGCTGGTGTCGTCTCCACTCATCCAGAGCTTTGTTCTTATCTGCTTCGCTGCCCGATACGTGACTCAGCCATTCAGAAGTAAAAGAAGGTGTGTGCGTGTGTGTGTGTGTGTGTGAGCGTGTGTGTGTGTGTGTGTGTGTGTGTGCGAGAGTGTGTGTATATGTGTGTGTGTGTGTGTGTGCGTGTGTGTGCGCGAGTGTGTGTGTGTGTGCGAGAGTGTGTATGTGTGTGTGTGCACGCGTGAGTGTGTGTGTGTGTGTGCGTGCATGCGTGAGTGTGTGTGTGTGCATGCGCGAGTGGGTGTATTGTGTGTGTGTGTGCGTGTGTGTGAGTGAGTGTGTGTGTGCATACGCGAGTGGGTGTATTGTGTGTGTGCACGCATGCACGACTGGGTGTGTGTGTGCGCATGTGTGAGTGGGTGTATTGTGTGTGTGTACGCGTGTGTGTGAGTGGGTGTGTGTGTGTGTGTGTGTGTGTGTATGTGTGCACGCGTGGGTGCACGTGTGTGTGTGTGTAAGCGTACGCGGGAGCGTAGGCGTGCAGACAGGAGGGGGCGTACATTTGACCATGACCATGTAGACGTCGATGGTGCAGATGGGGGGCTGGGGCAGGCGCTCCCCCTTCTCCAGGAGGTCGGGGATCTCGCGCGTGGGGATCCCGTCGTAGGGCTTCCCCCCGAAAGTCATCAGCTCCCAGATGGTCACCCCTACGGAGAAAGAGACGAACACCCCCCATCAGAATCGTTCTTCTAAAAGCAATGATCACCACTGCATTTGCAATACCACCCCCCAACCCCTTCCCATATCCAATCCAATCCAGATATCCAATCATTTGCTCTCACCGTAGCTCCATACATCACTCTGGTGGGTAAACTTCCTGTAGTGGATACATTCCAATGCCATCCACTTGATGGCATCTGGAGAAGGAAGGAAGAAAGAAAGAAAGAAAGAAAGAAAGAAAGAAAGAAAATGAGAGTGTGAGCGATTATAGAAGAACTTTTATGTTTGACTTTCACACTTTCGCATGAATAAAGAATGAAAAGACAATTTATTTTGAAAACATCCATAAAACATCTAAGAAATAAACTTAATCCAAGCAGGTGAAGAACAGAAAAGGAAGAAAAGCATTACAAATGCCTGAGCCTTAGATCTCTGTGACTCCTGTTCCCCTGACAGTCCAACAAGGACAAGAACAAACAGACTTAATCAGACAGTCTGGGTGGCGGGACTGGACCCCAGCCTGGCCAGTTTTGGGGTCCCTGTGTGCTTTCTCTCCCGGACCGACAGGACGACAGAGTCAGCCAACACCGTTGCCCTCGCTACGGGAACCTCTGACTCATCCTACCTCACCCCCTCCTACTGCAGTGAACCCTGGCTCACCCAGCCTGTTGTCATGGTGATCGCAGACTCACACTGCTCATGCTAGCCAATGGCATCCTTCTTTGCATTTGGTAGTCACACGACAGGGATGCACTAACTTGTGCATCAGCTTAAACCTGCCGGTATGGTTCTCCATTACCGTCACTGTGCATCCACTCACTGCTCTGTCCTACAGGGCGGTACTGTAGAATAAAATGCTCCTTCTATGTTTACTAGGAATATAAAAGATGGGTTAAAGCGAGGTTTCCACGTCATCTGCTACTATAAAACATTTAAGACCAAATAAATGGGAAAGAAACTGAATAACAAAAGATCAAACGACTGACAAGACATCAGAAAAAAAGCAGAGGAGGAGTGGGACAGAAAAAGCTTTAAAAATAAGTTGAGACAACTCCCATAGTGAAGACACACACACACATACACACACACACACACACGTTCGTGCACACACTCGCACACACACACACACACACACACACACACACAGACACGCACACACACATGCACACACGCACACGCACACACACTCACGCACTTGCGCGCACACACTCAGACACACACACACACACACACACGCACAGGCACATTTAATGTGAATCAAAAGTGGTTAAAGACAAGAAGGCTGGTTTCATTTTCTCATTGATTGCTCTGTGGGAGGTGCTGGAGAGCTGTGCTTTCACAAACGGTCAGGGGCACAAATAGAGCAGATAACACACATCGACAGAAACACTAAATTAAATGAGAAACATCGGCAGGGAAGTAGAACAGAATGAGGGGGTAGACGACACGAGAGGTTGAGAAGGAGGAGAAGAAGAGGACAGGATAAAGCAAGAAAAGGAACGATGGGTGGCTGGGTTGGGGGTGGGGGGGGGGGGGGGGGGGGGGGGGGGGGGGGGGGGGGGGGGGGGGGGGGGTGGGGGAGAGGTGCAGGCTGGGAATAAGAACGATGTGAAACACACAATCCTCAAGAGGATTTTAGAGTAAATTTTCCTTTGACCACAAATCTTTGAGAGTAAAAAATGAGAGAAGGAGGTGGTAAACCTGACAACTCAAAGATCAGGACGAGCAGACTGCGTGGTGTGTGGAGATAATGACATCACAGCCAGTGCCTTAAACCCCCCCCCCCCCCCCCCCCCCCCCCCCCATCACTGACCTTGCCCCCGTCGGCGTTGTACTCCTTCTCGTCGGCGTCCAGCAGGCGGGCAAGGCCGAAGTCGGTGATCTTGATGTGATTGGGCGACTTCACCAGAACGTTCCGGGCGGCCAGGTCCCTGTGCACCAGCCGCCTCTCTTCCAGGTACATCATGCCCTGTCAATCACACACAGGGAGAGGTCGTCTATCACTCCACCGGCCGTCGCCGCCCTTGTTATAACTCATTAATAACACGCACATAGAGAGTTTATAAAGAGTTAGCTAAAAACGACATGGCTAACTTTACTGCAATCTTACAACAGGGCTGCATTTTAATGTCAGAGAACGCCACATTCGATCCTCCACTTTTCTGAGAGATCTCTCCCCAAGAAGTGGGGGGGGGGGGGGGGGGGGTAATTACACTCTTCGCTTGATGATGGACAGGCTATATGGCTTTGGACTTAGGGCTTTTAACTAAACCAAAGCAAAACTCATTGTAGGCAAACAGGTATAATGACTTCTCATGAATTGATTCATTTTAAATGGCAAAGCAGCACAAGAGTTCAATCCAGTGTTAAAACTACAATATTATACAAGTATTCTAAAGCATTACAAATGTATTATTGGTGATAATTGAGTGGGAGGAAGGCAGAAATAACAACAATTTAAAAGCAGTTTAATCTTCCACTGTAAATGACTGTGCTATTGGATTTTTCTGACTAACTCAATACGAGAGTTGTTTTTATATTTTGTTTTGGATTTTTATATCAATAATTTGTTTTTTCTTCAAAACTGTTTGAAACTAATTCAATCAAATGCTAATCAAAGGTGAGTTTTTTTCAAGCTGACATGTGGTAAAGCTTCTCGGTCTACAGCCCAAGGGTTCCCTGCTTCGTGGTGGTTTTCTTGAAGGGAAAACTCCCTGCATTGACTTTTCGTACGAGGCAAACAACATGCGGAATTGATTTAACTGGGCAACCGAAAGCATCCCGCGCGGCGGCACTTCTTTTGTCGAATAACTTGTTCTCCGCTCCTTTCAGCGGAGTGCCCTTGAACCTCTGAGGGACGTGCCTGAGCCTCCGTGTAACTGTGATGTCAAAAGGGCCACAAACAAAAACCGGAGGTTTGGAAGTAAACGAAAAACGAGAGGGGTAATAAAAATAAATAAAAACTGAAAACACAAACAATGAACTTTTTGTTTGTGTGCACAATGAACAAGTGGTTTACTTTTGAAGCGGGACGGCGCGGGCTGACACGGCCGAGATCGATCAGTGAAAACGGGGCGAAGCGGCTTAAATTACCAAAACAATGGTCTCGAACAAAATGGGTAATGTGCTGGTGAACTATGAGCTATTCGTCCTTCAGGAAGCTTTTCAGTTTGCCTGGTGGACCAAGCTCTTCTGTTGCTAGGCAATATCAGCTCTCCATTCCATCTAAATTCAGGACTGGTAGTTGAGGAAGTGGAAACGGAAGGTGGTGATGGTGGGAGGGATGTGTGTGTGTGTGTGGGTGGGTGGGGGGGGGGGGCATTATCTGGAACAAATACAGTCCCAGTCATGTGTCCCTCTGTGGGGGTTTCCTGCTGTAATATCGTGATTGATAGTGTGGCGTGCGATACGTAGCATTCACACCGCGAGCGCGCGCGCGCACACACACACACACACACACACGCACACGCACACACACACGTACATACACACGCACACACACGCACGCACGCACGCACACACACACACACACACACACACACACACACACACACACACACAAAGGCCCGGGTTTCAGGCAGCGGCCCTGTGACCGGAATCCCTGGCTGTGTGGGAGCTGGCAAGGGAAGAATCCCGAGCCAGCATCAAAGGGAAGGACCGCGAGTCTACAGAGCCACGGACTCCATTTTAATGGGATTACCGCGGAAACTCACCCCCCCCGTCTAAGCTGGCTTCGCGGAATATTGAACGAATGAACAAAAAAAAAAACCGCGTCCAGCGGCACAGTGGAGAGCAGGGGGGGCGAGGGGGGGCGGCTGGGGGCTAGGGGGGTCTGATTTACACCGTGATAAATCGCAAATCCGGGTGGAGGAAATGTAAAAGAGGAGATTACAACAGCAGCCCTACAATAGCAGCTTTATACGGGAACCGCTTCAGGGGGTGGGTGGGGGGCGGGGGGGGGGGGGGGGGGGGGTAAGGCTGCTCTGGGGAACACGTAGTGTGGACACTCTCAGAACCACAGGTCATATCTTAGAAGGAAAATTTAGGTGACAGAGGGAACTCCTTGGGTTACCCTCTTTTAAAGAGTTTTTTTTTTCTGGGAAATAAAATTGAGCTTTGAAACAGGATCACTGTTACAGCATCAGTGCTTCAAACCAGACGTGGGAAGTCCCGGGGTCAGAAAGCAAAAGTGACTCAACTAATTGGGTCTACCTCCTGGCCGAGGAACTGTGCTAATTAGCCAATCCAAGCGATTGAAACAAAATACTGCGAAGGACGTTTCTGACCCTGTTTTTTCCACCACTGCTTTAAACAAGCAAGGTGCATATATTTAGGGCTCTTAATATGTACCTATGGTATATAGGCAGCAACATACAATAATGTAAGACATGTGATTACAGTAATTGAAAGGTCATAGTTCAACTTTCTATAGCTAAGGATGTACACCTGCCGTAGGTTCTCCAATCGGAATCAGAAGCCTGGATTGGGGGGATGAACATGAAACCTTAACTCACTGCATCTACGGTTTCCAGGGAGGTAATATGTGCAGTCATATTTAACGAAACTAAAATGAACCATTGTCTTTCGATAACAACTAAGGCAGGAGTTAGTCTAGGGGTGCGCAACAAGGATTTTGCGCCAATCACTGCTCTTAATGATTTAATTAACTCAACAATATCTTGATCCAAAATGCGCATAAGCACGAGCTAAAGATGCAGACAACAAGTGTATCCTAAAGATGCTCAAGTACAGTGGACCAGCACAGTTTATAGAGCTGTCAGAAGACTAAGACTTAAGCTAATCGGTTAGAAAAGAAGAAAAAAAAACAGACTGCAGGCTGGCCCTCCTGGACTGGAGTTATTCATCCCTGGGTTAGTCAAACATTACTAAGTGTTTCATTATTCAGTGCTTGGGTTAGATGTATAGCTATGCCTGTCTATGGAAAACCAGTCTGTGAACAGAAAAGTCATTTTTCGCCATTGATCCCGATCTCAAAACGTATGTAATGCAGGATAAATCGCAGTCGAACCTGGATTCCTATCAAAGCCCCCCCCCCCCCCCCCTTTGTGTCCAGCGGGAAGAGAAAAATAATAGCGCCATCATCATTCAGTAAACATTAAGTGGTCATATTTCACCGCGGCCGACCGTGCTGGAGAACAACCGGTGGGAGCGCACCAACACAAACAACCTTGAGTGGCAGGGCGGAGGACGTGCTAGCCATGGCAATGAACCTCCCCCCTGTGCCCCCTCCCCCTTTCCCATGATCCTCCTCTTCCTGATGCAGATGCACCTGCTGGTGCCGCTGTACTCTGGGGGGGGGGGTTTGTGCTCAGGGCCTATCTCATTAGACTCCTCCTGTCCAAGGCATCTCTCAATCTGTCTGACACATAATCGTAGTGGAGGTGTGGGGGGGGGGGGGAGTGGGCGCGTGATTGGGGGGTGGCGGGGGGGGGTGGGGGCTCTCTCTGTGCATTCTCTCTCTCTCTGTGAGCCTCTCTCTCTCTCTCCCCCCCTCTCTCTCTCTCTCTCTCTCTCTCTCTCTCTGCCGTATTCCAGTCCCGCCCCTGAAAGGGTCATGGCGGTCCAATCCCAGGGCTGACCCGTATTTACGCAGTCCTGCATGATTTATGGCTTTATGTTAATTATCGATTAAAATGAAATTACCTTCAGTTTGGAAGAGAAAATAGAAAAAAAAAACTGAGGGAGAGAAAATGGAACCTTTATTCTGGGCCGCACAACCTGACGAAAGAGCAGATGACTTTGCGGGTGGTGTGGGGGGAGAGCTGTGTGTGTGTGTGTGTGTGTGTGTGTGTGTGTGTGTGCTTAAGTGTGCGTGTGTGCACACATATGCTAGTGTATGTAATCAGGTATGTGTTGCGCATGTGATGTGTGTGTGTGTGTGTGCGTGTGCACGTGTGATACATGTGTGCGTGTGTGTTTATGTGTGTGAGTGTGTGTGTGTGTAATGTGTGCCTGTGGAAATCAAGTTTGCTTGCACATTAAAGGAAATGTTTGTGTGCAAATGGAATCAGTGTGAGGCGGGCTCTGCAGAACATTTCCTATTAAACTCAAATGTAAATTCTACTCGGTAATTTTCTCAATTTTCAAGACAATTAAGCAGTGAGAGGAAATGACGGCGTTCCAGCATCTGAATATTAATTATGAACAAGTGTTGATGTAATTGGGGAAAAAAAAACACACAGGAGTTAAAACCAACAAAGGGCTTGCCAAAGCTTTCTCTCTCTTTTTTTTTTTTTTTCTTTTTCTTTTTCTGATGTTTGCGTCAGCGACGCAGACGCGCGCCCAGGTGTGAAGCTCAGGAGGGGGGGGCGCGCGCGGGGTCCTTAAACCTGATCAGAAGACCCAGCCGAGCCGCTGGGGCGGCGGCGTCACTGGGCGCTGTTCCACATGAGAGAGCCCAGCCCCGGGTTTTTTGATCGATACAAGCGGAGAACAGAGGGAGGCAGATGAAGGCTTTGTAATCCTTCAGAACGCGCTCGTCTCGCCTGATGTCGAGGCGGGTCCTGCGAGTGATCTACTTTCACACACGAGGAGAGGAGAGGAGAGGTGCGGAGAGGAGAGGAGAGGAGAGGAGCGGAGAGGAGAGGAGAGGAGGAATCATTGCTCTCGTCGAAACGCTTAGAAGAGGCCGCCCCCCACCCCGCCCCGTGTAATTCAGGTGCATATGTCTGGCATGCAGACAAAAGCTGAGTCGACAACTGCGTTTTTTTTTTTTTTTCCGTCCATTTCGCCCGCCTGCAGACGAATGCGAGGGTAAATCGATAAGCGGGCGAAGTCTGGCGGTACGGGGAACGCGGGCGAAGTCGTCCGTCATCCCACCGTGCTCGCTCAGAAAGCCGCTTATTCACTGCACCCGCGCGCATCGCGGGAAGAGCGGGGGGCGCCGATTCGGTACGGCTGAACCGCGGGGTCGCGGCTAGCCCCGGCACGGTAGCGCCGCCGATCAGCACCGCCAAACGCCGGACGGCTATCCATCAGGGCGGCGGGCATTTTGGAAGATCCTGAGGTGGAGAGTTCAGGGGGGGGGAAATTTTTTTCCCGGTTTTGAACTTTTGAACTTTCTCATGCCATCAATATGTTTGAACGACAGGATTGTGCCAAAATCCTTTCAATTCCGCCAAATTAAAAATGAATTAAATTTAAATTGATGACCTGAAAAATGTCAATAATTTCCAATTAATTAATTTAATTTCAATTAATTTTGTGAACTGAGGGAACTGAAATGGAACCAACCCTAACCCTGGAGCAATAATGCGTTGACACCCAGCTGCAGTTCCCAAGCAAAGTGTGAAATATTTGTAAAGAAAAGGTAATTCTGGGAAATCTGTTTTTTTTTTTTATCATTGTTAGGGAACAGTCTCCTGCAGGACACAGCGTTTTCTGACTGGGGATGCTGCAGGAGACTGTTCCGTTCCTATCTCTGTCATTCTCCATCCCACCCCCCTCTCTGTCCCTCTCTCCCAGTTTCTCTCTCTCTGTTTCTGTTCTTTCTACACAGTTTTTCCCTTTTTCTGTTTCTCTCCCTTCTCCCTTTCTCCTCTGTTTCCCTTCTCCACTCTATCTCTCCCTCTCTATTTCCCTCTCTGTCCCTCTCTCCCTCTCTCTGTCCCACTCCTCCACTTGATCTTCCTCTCTGTTTCCCTCTCTTCCACTCTCTCTCCCTCCCACTGTCCCCCTCTTCCACTCCACCTCTCCCTCTCTGTGCCTTTCTCCTACTTTATCTCTCTCTCTGTCTGTCCATCTCTCCCCATTTCCCTTCACCACTCCCACCGTCCCTCTCTTCCACTCTATCCTTCCCTCCCTCTGTCCCTCTCTCTCCCCGTTTCTCTCCACCCCTCTCTCCTTCTCTTCTCTCCCTGTTTCCCTCCACCCCTCTTTCCTTCTCTCCGCTCCCTGTTTCCCTCTCCCTGTCTCTCTTCTCCCTCCTCCTTCTCCCTCTCTTCACTTCCTCTCTCATCTCCCTCCTCCCTCTCCCTCTCTCCCTCTCTTGGTCAAGCACACACTAAATAGCCCTCTCACACTCCCTCTCGGTGGCCCCCTGCCAATACAATTACAGCGGAACAGGAAAGGCCGCCCAGCACGCACTGCTCAAAGTGTATTTAAAATAGATTACTTCTGCCGCCCGGGCAGCCGATCAATGGAGATGTTGATTACGATAAGCCTCCAGATCCCCGCCCCGCACAATATTTATCCTCCGCGCCGGCTGAAAAAAATAATTAAAAATCGATGGCACGTATACGCCATTAACGGCCGCGGTCCCGCCGTGATAAAGCAACGATGGCGAGGGCGAGAAGGAGCGGGACGCGCGATTGGCTGGAGCGCGGACCTCAGCCTGGACCTGAACAACAAGCAGGGGGTGGTGGTGGCGGGGGTTTGTGGCGGGGGGGGGGGGGGGGGGGGGGGGGGGGGGACGGGGGGGGGTAGGCAAACCCGCGGCGACAGCGTTGCCGGGACATTTGGGCGATGTTTGCGGAAGCGATTGAATTAACCGCTCGACGCTGGTGATCACGCCCCTAATCGCGGTGCGTCACGTGACTGTCATGGCCGCTGTGCTGGGACCCGATGTTCCGCTCCTCCCGTTCCTGTGCTGCATGCCGCCGGGTGACAACGTCGGCGAGGCGCCGGCTGCCACTGTGGGAATTATGGGATGTCTCTGCTGATCGTGCCGCGCGTGTGAGGAGAGAGCTACTCACACTGACGCGCTTCGACACGTGCATGGCACACAGACCCAGGACAAAAGGGAGATGCTAGAGAGTGTGTGTGTGTGTGTGTGTGTGGGTGTGTGTGTGTGTTTGTGTGGTCTGCGTGTATGAGTGTGTGTGTGGTGTGCGTGTGTGTTTGTTGTGTGTTTGTGGGCCTGCGTGTGTGTGCATGTTGTGTGTACGTGTGCGTGTATGGGTGTGTGAGTGTGTGTTTGTGGGCCTGTGTGTGTGTGTGTGGGCCTGTGTGTGTGTACATTTTGTTAGCGGATGTTATTCCTAATTGTGATTACTGAGTGTGCTACATATGCTTTTAGTGTAATCAGATTATTAATTAATCAGAGTGTGTGTATGCTTGTGTGTGTGTGTGCATGTGGTGTGTGTGTGTGTGTGTGTGTGTGTGTGTGTACATGTGTGCGCTTGGGTGCGCATTAACTTGAGGCTGTTATTCCTAATTGTGATTACTCAGTGCGGTGCATATACTTTTAGCGTAATCAGATTATTTATTCTCCACTATCACTGCACCGCAACATTTAGCAAACTCCCATGTACACCGCAGTAAACATTCATAAATAGTGTATGATATGCTAAATTTAGGCCATCCCTCCTCAGTAAACTGCCCCATCTCTGAACTGCTACGACTGCATCGCTGTATTTCTGCATGTTGTAAGCAGATGCAGAACTATAGGCTCCATCGGTTATGTGGTTAGACAGGGACTGAACCAACAACATTCTGTGTTCATGGAGGCTGACTACAGGGCCACGGAACCCACGTTCAGTCTTTTAACGGGACACAGCAAGGTGCGCACTCCTCAAGTCGCACCTGTAACCATCTCTGGCTCTAGAAGAACCGAGAACCCCCCAAAAATTTCAATTTTCCAGACGGTATTAATAATAATGAAATAAAACCACGGCCGTTTTGAATTATTCAAAGGGGCTAACGATGTGACACGGGGACCTGCCTCACGGCCGTGCGTGTGGGGGGGGGGGGGGGGGACTGGGGGGGGGGGGCGTCCCAATCAGCATTCAAATCACCGATTCGGTGTAATCTCCGCCTGGCCAGTGTGGTGCAGTCATTCCGAGCGGGCTGCCTCCCCTCTGAAATATGCATGATCATCAGGAGCGACGGGCGAAATGCTGATTGCCGCTCTCTCGCCCCCGCTGGTGACCCACGCGGCTCCTGTCTTAGGGTGGTCCGCCTGGGGTCCCCCCCCCCACCCCCGCTCGCTAAAGCAAACACCCTTCTGCTCAACTCTGCCGAGACACTCTGCTTACCGTAGAACTGACTACGCCGAGCGAGGAAATGGCGGCAGGAAATGGCGGCCGCCACAGCGGTCCCCGTCAATGCCGCACGCAGACCGCTCGTGGAGAAGCATCAGGAAAGCGCGAGTGTGGGTGTATAAAACCAGCGAATGCAAATGGGACGAAGGGGGTGGGGGGGGGCGGGTGGGGGGGGTGTTTTGGAGGGTGTGTGGGTGTCGAAGGCCGGCTCCCGCGTTTGTATGCGTGTCCTGAGCGAGCTTGTCTGGGTGCGTTCGGACCCATACGGTCGGGGAGTTTATGCTGGATTAATACTTTCATTCCCCCCCCCCCCCCCTCCCCAGCCTGTCCTATTATAGGCCTACCAGGCGTGTGCATTAATGGGGGTCAAAGTGGAACCCCCTCCCCATCCTTGTTGGTCTGGCTAGGAGGAGGCGGAGTCCCACTGTGACCCATTAGAGCAATTTTCCCCCGAACACGCAGAGAGGCCTGACAAAAAGGTACCAGGATGAAATAAAATTTAAAGAAGATGCTCTTTCTTAAAGAGAAGACAAGGGGCTAATTAAAAAAATGAACAGAAACCTCTGAAATTTAAATAAATAAACAAATAAATAACTGAATAACCAAGCAAACTAACAGAAGCTTGTTTGTCAGCTTTGTGTAAGCAGGCTGCAGTGGCCTGTGGGCTAAGGTGCTGGAAAGAGACCGGGGGGGGGGGGGGGGGGGCGAGTTTGGGCAGACAACAATAAACATTTACAAAATCAGTCAGTCGACACCTAATGCCCACGTTGAATAATTGAGTAAAGGAGCCAGGCTGCTGTGGCACGCACAGATCGCAGTAATGTAGTGTAAAGAAGAGGCGCTCACGCTAAAACTCTTATAAAACGCATTCGATGCTATCCGCAGCAGAGCTGATTACTTTTGCATAAGATACTTCAGCCAATTATGAACATGGCTGACTGCTTCATTGTTTTTTCTTCTCTGCATTGCTTCGTGCATTTTGAGCACTTGCTCACTGGTGATAAAGTTTTTCCTCTGTGTTGAGGATAAAACCAAAAGCTTCAGTCGTCCTTAATGAGAGACGCTTTCGTGGAAGATAAGGAAAGGTAATTTGTTAGTGGGAGGAAAAAGTACGGCTAATTATAATTTTCCCTCAATTTGTCATAATATTAAAAACAACATGAAAATATAGACAGCTGCCACATGGCAAGTCATTTACAACTAATATAAACCTTCACCGTTTGTCTCTAGCAGAGCTGAACTATGCAGTCAAAATATGGTGACAATGCACCATTTTTGGGTCATGACACCATGTTGAATATTTACATGACTCGCAGAATATTCTGAAAATGGATGCAATCTCAACATTGTTAACAATCAATGAGACAATCCGATTTCGTATAAGATTTCAGTTGTCATTTCCTACAAAATTTAAATGGTCATTTCCCAAAAATACAAAAAGGCACAACAAGAGGAAGCATAATTTGGATGACATGGAATATGGATAGAGATTGTCTCACAAAGCCAATGGCTTCCTAAAACTGCCTACGCAGCTCTGGCCAAACTGAAGAGCTGACAAGGTCACATGACTGTCAATACCGGGGCAACAGCGGAGCGAAAAGGTGAAAGGTCAAACAGTGCATCCACCCCCTGAGCATTTGCGCAGGGGCATCTGGTGGGAGGGGGGAGTCTGTCTTTCCGAGGCGGGGTCCATGTTGCCCTTGAACTCCATATGAAGTGACCTCTGACCCCTGCGCCCATCCTTACTGACACATACAGTGAAAGGTCAAATCTAATTCTCAAACTCGCGACAGCTGTCTGGTTGTAGAATCGGACAGCTCTGAAATCAGACCTCATGTCCATCAGTTTTTTTTTGGAGTGGCGGTGTTCACTGGCGAATGCACAATTTGACAAATGTCCATCGCCATTTTGGTATTTCACAAACACAAAACATTTTTTTTTTTAATCTTACATGCAATCAATTTACACAGCTGGATATTTTTATTTAATTTTTTCAACTGAAGCTATTCAGGTTAAGTACCTTGCTCAAGGGTACAATGACAGCACCAGCTGGGAACTGAACTGACAGCACACGCGACCAGCTCAGATGATAGATAATAATAATGACCCAATGCTCACGACGCGGCAGCGAATGGTAATATGGTGAACGCTCCGGAGTCACCGCTCCATGTCCCCCCCCCCCCCCCCCGAAGCCCTTTGCAGTGAGTCTGCTGGGGCCACACTGCTGATAAGTCAATGGAGAGGTGTGAAGTGAAGATCGTGCCTTTCTGCAGATCCCGTGAGAGAGGTCCATTTTTTTTTTTTGTGAGCAAAATTTTACTGTCATAAAGATAAATCAAGACTGGGAATATGATACTGCACATACAGCAGTACACATACGGGCAGTTGTGTTTCACTCAGCAGGAGGTAAGGATCATGGGGGGGGGGGGGGAGAACCGTGACTCAAGGCCAAATGGTTTGAAAGTTATGGGCAAAAATCTAAGGTTAATTTGGCCCATGGGTGGCGCTAGAGGGGTGGATGAATTGACCCCAAATTTGGTGACTGGACATCTTGGCCTGTCCTTTAGCAAGGTGCCAAATGTCATAAAAATCCACCAAGCGGTTCTATAGCCTGCCATAGACTTGCATGGCACCACACGTAAACATAACCCCCACGCATACGAAACCTTAAATTAATTATCACAACCATCTGACAGTTACAATAATTGTGGCCCATGACGTAATTGTGTTCCAAGTAGCTCACGGCCATTTTGAAGAGGATCTCTCAAATAGAGAGGTCCTCTATGAAACTGCGATGCTGCCCATGATCAGGACCACTGTGAAAATAAGTGTACTAATAATGTAACACTTTCATGTGTCATTCTCTGGGATCAAATGTACATGTATGGTGCTGTTTATTCCAATAATCAATCCAACCATCAAATCACTCAATCAATGTGATTGGTTCCAATGTGGATGCTCTGATCTCTATCGCATGTGGTTTAGCTGATGCAGTGAGGTCAGTATCCGGGATGGCCCGTCGGGATGGCATTAAGACCAAAGAATCAAAACAGAATTTTGTCCAGCACGATGCTGTGATGGGGGACAGGGTTTGCCCCGCCTCTGCCTAGTGCCTACAACTCTACATCCCTGACTCGCCCCATTGATGCACACACAAAAAAATAAAGCTGGCTTTGCCGACACAGTCAAGGACATTGGCTGAGGTCGGTGAGGTGGCACAGCAAGTGGTGGAGGGGTTGCTGGAACATAACCATGTTGGCTGGACTCTCTCTCTATCAGCAGGCTGTGCGCAGTGGCTCTTAGCATGTTACAGGCTGGGGCTTTATACAGGAAGAGCTAAGCTCTTAGCATGTTACTGGCTGGAGCTTTACACAGGAAGAGCTAAGCTCTTAGCATGTTACAGGCTGGGGCTTTATACAGGAAGAGCTAAGCTCTTAGCATGTTACTGGCTGGGGCTTTATACAGGAAGAGCTAAGCTCTTAGCATGTTACTGGCTGTGGGCTTATGGAGGAAGAGCTAAGCTCTTAGCATGTTACAGGCTGGGGCTTTACACAGGAAGAGCTAAGCTCTTAGCATGTTACTGCCTGGGGCTTTACACAGGAAGAGCTAAGCTCTTAGCATGTTACAGGCTGGGGCTTTATACAGGAAGAGCTAA
This sequence comes from Anguilla japonica, assembly GCA_025169545.1. Classification (NCBI taxonomy): domain Eukaryota; kingdom Metazoa; phylum Chordata; class Actinopteri; order Anguilliformes; family Anguillidae; genus Anguilla; species Anguilla japonica. Next base: position 72,744,835 of record CM045885.1, read on the forward strand.
GCTCTTAGCATGTCACTGGCTGGAGCTTTATAAAGGTTCGGACGAGAATGATTAGGCTACTTTTTACAGCACCACATTTTCTGTCACTTTACTGCATCTACAGTGCATCAAATGCGTCACCTTTCTGTTGCATGTATGTATCATCATACCAGCCATAATCTTAGCATCAGACAACACAGTTAAGTTCCTTGTGAGATATTATTAGCTGATATGAAAATGGCCCCAATATTACTGTGCATGACTATCTTCCAATGAATTAGAAAAGGGGAGCTTTTTCAAGGCCACAAAGGCAGAACACAGCTGCTTTAACCCCAGGAAGTGGAAGTTGGCAGAGGAAGGGAGGAGGTGGGCCATTCAGCACGGGTGGGGGCGAGCTGGTTGGATGCCAGCCTGTCCGTCACACCCCGGTGACCACTCAGCAGGGCCTGCGGTGACAGGATGTCGATACCACGTGCAGCAGTGAAAGGCCAGCACAGAGACCGCATTTAATACACTGTATAAATGCAGACCTACATCTCCGCATTTATTTACTTACTGAATAATGCATGTACAGACACCCGCAACCTGTTACAAGTTAAGCTGTTTATTATGTGATTGTTGTGGGGGTAGAGATGCTGGTGAGCACCAGCAAGCACTAAATACTAAAATAAGGGGGAAGGTATCATAAGCTTGAACGCCTAACTTTAAGATAGCATCATCATCATCATCGTTATTACAATGGCTCACTTTTTCTCCTGACTAGAGATTTTTCTGATCATTTTAACGGTGGCCTCTTTGTGCTGGCTTCACACCTGCAAAGGCTGGGAAACAAGGTCAGCTTCCTGCCAGGGATCCAGATTGAGGGGGGGGGGGACCCCCCCAGGGGCCAGGTTCGACACCGTCCCAGATCAAGACCCCGTTCGGCAAAAACACGCAGCCACGCGTGACCTTGTCCTGGAGGGTCCACGCGGTCTTGGCCCGAGCCAACGAGGACCAGATGGAGCCGGTAATGTGCTTAGTATGAGGCAGCCATGATGTGTGCCACTTTACACCAGGTAAGCGCCTGAGTCCCACCGACCCAAGGGGGAAGGGGGGGGGTCACCTCATTATCAACACCGTGGGGGGGCGTGAGGGGGCGAGAGGGACAGAGGACAGACCCCACACTCCTTCTCTTCACAACAAAAAGGTCATCCTATGTCCTTCCAAAGCCCTTCCTCTCCTTCCTCTCCCATAACAGCATGATGACACATAACATCACTGCTTTCGGTCGTTTGAATGCTCAGACTGCTCATTTGTTAAGCTAGTGCGTTTCTCTTTCTCATCTGTCAGAATACTAGGCCAGTTTCCAGCTTCAGCAGAAAGGGAAAACAATGTCTAAATTTTCAAGAAGCAAGGGAATATTGAAATGCATAGACCCTGAGAACTGACATCCTCCAGAGAGTCCGGAGGAAGAAATTATAAGGGAATATAATATTATTTTGAATTATGAGGGGAAAAATATTTCAGACTACTGATCAGTATATGCCAATCATAACATTAAATCCTTATCTTTATGACATAAAATTATTTTTCTCATCATCATACTATAGTATTGTGGGTTGTCACCCCCCACCCCCTATACATAACACCCTTGTTAATAAGGGTAAAAATAAAAGATGCTCAACAGCGAATAACCCTATGATTCAGAGCTATGGGACACACAGGAATGTTCTTAAGGCAAAGTTTAGGAAGTTAGCAAGGTAAAAAACAAATGTGCATAATAGTAGAAAAAGATAATTGAACCCAAGGGTTTACAGTAAACAGTGAAAGCAAACTATTGCTGATGGGGAAAAGGTTGAGGAAATCAGCTCTAGTGGGAATGTTTAAGCGAAGGAATTCTTCATTAGCTGTAACTACCTTTAAACAGCGCTGGAACACGGGCCAGAGGTTCCTCAGTAACAGATCGGTATAAACCTCAGGTTGGATAAGTTTGGTATAAGAGACTTGTGTGTAGACAAAGCATCTCTCACGGAGATACAGATCCCAAAACAGACACCTCATTTCACCCCCTTTAAAAAAAACTCCAGGAACAGCAGTGTGTAAACAGGCTCAAACCACAAAAAAAAAGCAAACAATACATTCTAGTCTTCGCCACCCCGACCCATTTTTTACGGGAAGAAATTCTGTTGTGAAAACACAGAGAATTGGAGCCCCAGTGCATTTGACCGATAGTGGGTGATACCAGCGGGGGTGGGGGGGGGGGGGGGGGGGGTTGGGGGCTTGATGGTGCTGTCAGCAGTGCCGTTGCTTCACATAAAGTTAGTACCGAGTTTGTACCAATGAAAGTACCAGCCTGGGCCCTTCTGCCTGTTCTCCCCATGTCTGCGTGGAGCTTGCATGTTCTCCGCTTTCCTCCCGCAGTCCAAAGGCAAGCAGGTTAGGGTAAGGGGGCCCTTGCGCTATGAGTGAATGAGTGAATGGTGTGCGTGGCCCTGCAATAGATGGGTGGCCTGTCCAGTGCCTGAGTGTATTCCCCCCGCCCCCACCCCCCCCGCCTTTACACAGGGAAGCCATGTAAGATAAATGGAAGAATTAAGAAGTGCAAGTTACAAAGAAAGGGACAAGGGAAAACATTTTATTTGTTCTGGTCTGGGAAGAATTTAATATATCTTTACGGCCCCAGGCTATGCTATTCCACTCCTCTTCACAACTAGGCCACAGAAGAGTGATTTTATCCACATACTAAAAATGAAAAATATAATGATGAAAAAATGTAAAAATCCATACTCAATGACAATCAAGAGGCCCTTTTTTTACAAGAGGTGAACAAAGAGGGTTGAGTAGCTTTTTATCTATTGGTATTAAGCACATTGACCTTGCTAACACCAGCATCTACACCAACACATAAGCACATAATTAACTGACACTTTTTAGCAACTGAATAGCTTTTTCTTTTCTTTTTTTTTTACCAACTAGCAGCTGGTGTTGCAGGACTTAACAAACATCGGTGCTACACATTTATAAATAAAAGCAAACTGCATTTTATTCCATGCTCTCTTCAGTGTGATTATCTTGCAGCTGTGACGCCTAACACTCTGTTGGCGTTCTATCATGGCCGACTTCTGTTTGCTAGCTCGTTGAGGCCGCGGCGTTTTTACTCTGGGTTACCGTTAGAGCCGCAAAACGTGGACGGGGCGTCTCTCGACAACGTCTGGCAGTCGGGACTTTTTATCGCGTGCGATTCGTGACGAGGACATCCACCTCCTCCCCCCACGGGCTCAACCCCCCCCTGCTGACGGACATCGGCCACAACCCACCCTACAGCTGGCCACAGTACGGGTATACTACCTCACTGTACATTACATTACATTACAGGCATTTACCAGACACTCTGGATAAGGCTTACACAACTTTTTACATAGCATTTACGTTGTATCCATATATACTGAAGCAATGCAGGATAAGTACCCTGCTCAAGGGTACAACGGCAGTGTCCTACTGGGGAACGGAACCTGTGCCAGACCAACTCCTTACCCATTATACTACACCGCCGCCCCTGTACTGAACAGGAACACCCGCATCACACCTCTCCTTGATTTAAAATAACCCTAAGGCAACATGGACCGGTGCCTTAACTGCTAGGCCTATATTAGGTATTAAAAGGTGGGCAGTGGTGGGGGGTGAGTTGTGTGCGTGTGTGTGGGGGGGGGGTTACTAATTAGTGATGGCTGAACCCTCGGGGGAATTCATTCCCTCACACAAATCTCCTCACTAACCATGTCAATCACGGCAGGCTGTTTACACGATCCCCGCTTCGCCACGGTTCCCCGCCACTAATTGGGTCTACATCCAGCAATTTATTGCTCAATTGGTCAGGCCTGGAGACAAAATTTCTGAATGGCTGACACACCGGCTCGGCAGCGGATGAAATATTCCCCAGTGGGGGGCGGGGGGGGGGATGGGGGGGGGGGGGGGGGGGGGGGGGGGGGGGGTGGAAATCAGTTTGAGGGGATAAGATTACGATGCAATCGTGAGAGATCGCAGGACATTAAACTCTCTTTAGATCATGAGATACTTAAACTGCAATATCCGAAAGATCCTAATTATCGTAGCCATACGCAGGGCCATAATAACGCCATTTAAAACAGGGTGGAATAATAAAAGTTTATTATTTCCAGTCTACGGCCGAACCCGGGGAACGAGCGTGCCACGTTGCACGCGGGCACCACGGGCTTCCCAGACCTGTCGGCACATAAATTTTCCCCCCCCCTTTTGCCGAAGATCGTGTTTCACCGGCCCCAAGAACCATCCCATTTTTATTGAGCTAATTTCTCACAGTGGTCCCCCCAGCGCAAAGGCGGTGTGTGTTTGCAAGCGCGCTCCCCCGGGAGCAATTAGCTCTTAGCGAGCACCGGCGCAGTTCATTCTGCGATACAGGTCAAGCACACGTAGGCCTACCGTGCATACATCAGCACATTTAAAGGCAAAATGAATTAATAATGGACACATTCAAAACCTCTGCACGCATTACCATACGCTCGGCAAAAATGCCCCCCCCCCTTAAACATTAAGCAATTTTCATTAATTACTTCTGTAATTACACTCTGTCAACACAGGTACCTATGCACATTACTGGTTCGGAAGTACAGTATGCTGTATGAGAGTTACTTGTTTTTGATGTGTTGACATGCCTTAATGAAATGGGACTAAATCCCGATGCTGTTTAAGTATGGGATACACCTAGTCGACCTGTAATGGGGGGGATGGTACCCATAACCTGTACCCCATAACCTGTAACCTGTAACCCTTTCCATTTTGCAGGTAAAGAATGATGAATGCAAACTGATGCATATTTTAGGACAGCATTTCATTAAAAATTTACATCAAATCCACACACACACACACACACACCACCGAATAAAAATAGTTTATTGTGGTTTTAAGTGTCACGACCACAACATGGAAAGAGTAGGCAGCAAATGTCCCAGCATGCATCTCTGCTCAGTTAGACACACTTTCCATTCCTTTTCACTCACTCTTTCATTTTGCTCACTCGTTTTTCCCCCCATTCATACCCCAGTGACTTGCAAACCTGAAATAGCAAATACACAGCCCCGCTGCTATTTGGCCTTGTCCCACGAGAAAATATGAAGACACCACAGGTATGGTGCCTGTGACAGAGAGCGGGGGAGGAAGGGAGGAAGGGAGCGGTGTAGGGAGGGAGAAGGAGGGAGAGAGAGAGAGGGAAGGAGAGAGCAAGAGAGAGAGGGAGGGAAGGAGGGAGAGAGATACAGAGAGAGAGAGAGAGAGAGAGGGAGGGAGACAAAGAGAGGGAGGGAGAGAGCAACAGAGAGAGAGATAGGGAGGGAAGGAGGGAGAGAGAGAGTGACAGAGAGAAAGACTGAGAGAGATTTTGGATTGCACCAAGAGATTTTGGATTAAAATTCTGGATGCACCTCAATTCAAGTCCTCAAGACACATTGCAATTCAAGGCAATGAAAGCCCAAGAGCTCAGTCATGAAAAGAGTCCCCTCAGTCAGCTGGTAATGAAGCTGACTAACCATTAACCCAGCTAACACAAATCACAGACCAGCTCATACCTAGCACTGCTTACCAACAAATCAAAGTAAACCAAGTAATGGAAACAGACCAAAATCTCTTATCTGGAATATTGGGATAATGTAACCAAAACACAAAACAAAAACTAGATTGCTATCGGACCCTAAAAAGAGAGACTACAAATTGGGCTGAGTATCTCTTCTCTGTCAGAGATAAAAGCAGAGGCAGATCCTGACCAAGTACAGGCTCAGTGACCACACACTTGCAATTGAAAAAAGGCAGGACACCGGAATACATGGGTTACCAAAAGAACAACGTATATGTGGTCACTGTAAGACAGGAGAGGTGGAAACAGAGATGCACTTTCTCCTACATTGTGAAAAATATTCAGAAATTAGGACACATTCATTTCAACAAATTTTCTTTAATTATAAAGGACTTCCTTTCCCAAACAAATGAGACAAAAATGCAAAATCCTGCTAGGAGAAAAGGCCAACAGCTCCACTAGCAGCCAAAGTAACATCTCGGCGGCTGCATATTCTGAGGGACACCTGGTTGACCACCCAAAGATATTTATTTTAATTAGTAATTCTTTCTTAACTTTTTTTTTTTTTTTCCCCATTTTCTTTTTTCTACATTATTTAGTATATTATTATTATTATTATTATTGATTATTCTATTATGTTACTGTTTTGTATAGCCTACTCGCTGTGGCCCTTACACCCCCACCATGTTAATGGCATTGAGTTGTGAATTGTATTTCGCTGTTTGTCTTACTATTCCTGGTGTGTGTACGGAAGAAAGAAATATGACATTTGCGAGAGAGAGAAGAGAAAATAGACAGCGGAGGGAGAGAGGAGACAGAGAGAGAGGGAGAGCGAGATAGAGAGAGAAAGGAAAGGAGAGATAGAGACAGAGAAAGAGACAGAGAGAGGAGAGAGAGAGAACGCTGGCCCTAATCAATATTGCAGGGTATTCTCTCTGGGGGCAGGGGCCTCCAGGGGCCACACAGCCCGGGAGAGGGGTGCAGCGGGGAGGGGGGGGGAAGAGCCGTGCTCCGGCCGCGATAAGGCTCCCCGCACAATGGGATCGCCGCGGAAACGTGGGGCGCCAATAATTTCATGCGATGCGCGTTTCATTTTCCAGCCTGTTTGCTTGCTGATGGCCCCGCCGTACCTGTACAACCTTGGCCCCCACTCACCCCCACCGCCCCCGCCCCCCCCCCCCCACCCCCACCCCAGCTCTAGGCACTTTTTCCAGTGCCCCGCCCCCCCACCCCCACCCCCACCCCCCACCCCAGCTCTAGGCACTTTTTCACAGTGCCCCGCCCCCCCCCCACCCCAGCTCCAGGCAGTTTTTACAGTCACCCCGCCCCCACCCCCCCCCCCCCAGCTCCGGGCAGGTTTTCCAGTGCCCCGCCCCCCACCCCCACCCCAGGCAGTTTTTCCAGTGACCCCCCCCCCCCCCAACCCCCACCCCCTCGTGTAGCCAGTTGAGGCTCGATTGTAGAAACGAGCGCTAACGAGGGGCGGGGTAATCAGCGTGCGGGGGTTCGTTAGCGCCCACTGAGTCACGCTCGCGGCGGCGGCAGCCATGTCTAAACCGCCGCAGTGCCGCGCCGCCGCCCCGCCCCGCCCGAGGAATTCGCCGCGCGCTAAATACTCCGCGAACAACAGAACACAGCGACGCCTTTCTCCTCAATCAAGCAAATTACGCTCGTCAGTGTGAAGAGGGGACTGGAGTGAGAAGCCGGAAATCAGGCGCCGCGCATAATCCTTATACTGGAGAGAGCACTACACTCCCCCTCTCTGCTTTTTAAAAACCAAAAAAAAACATATCCCTCAAAACAATAATAAAAAATCTCTCCGCAAGCTGAAATTTGCTCGGGAAGCAACTGAATGCCAAAGGGATATATTCACTCTCGAAAAGCAGATGGGTTTGTGAAAAACTCTTATTCTTTTTTAGTTGATTTCCATTACATTGTATTGAAATGATGGAAACTCATGCACGCTGTATTGTCTTAAACTCAATCTTGATTTAACCAAGAGTTTTGAATGTGCAGCCCTCGGGTCATGGGTTGGTGTTGTTTGTCTCTTCTGGGCGCTGTGGGTTCCTGGGGGGTGACCCAGCCTGAGGCAGTGCTGTGCTTATTGTTTTGGTCGAGCAGTTCAGCTGAACAGGCTCCTTCATCATAGCCTTGAAACCCTTCTCTCTTTTTTGGGTGGAGGGGAGAGGCCCTCACCCCCTGCTGTGTCCCATGAGTGCCAAGGGATGTCCTCGCACCCATCTCTCCTCTCCTCTCTTCTCTCTCTCCCCTCCTCTCTTCTCCCTGCACTCCTCCCTGTTCCTTTCCTCTCCGATCCTCTCCTCTTCACTCCTTTCCTGTCCTTTCCTCTCCTCTCCCCTCCTCTCCTCTCTTCTCCCTCCTCTCTACGCTCCTCTCCTCTCTTCTCCCTCCTCTCCTCTCTTCTCCCTCCTCTCTACTCATCTCCTCTCCTCTCTGCTCCCTCCTCTCTACTCATCTCCTCTCCTCTCTTCTCCCTCCTCCTCTACTCTCCTCTTCTCCCCTCCCTCCTCTCTACTCATCTCCTCTCCTCTCTGCTCCCTCCCTCCTCTCTACTCCTCTAATCCTCTCCTCTCATCCTTTCCTCCCTCTTCTCTCTCTTCCCTCCCTCCCTCTCTACTCCTCTCCTCTCCTCTCTTCTCCCTCCTCTCTACTCATCTCCTCTCCTCTCTGCTCCCTCCTCTCCTCTCTTCTCCCTCCTCTCTACTCCTCTCCTCTTCTCTCTTCTCCCTCCTCTCTGTTCCTCTCCTCTCCTCTCCCTCCTCTCCCCTCCTCCGCTGTTCAGCCTCCACAACTCATGAACATGCCAACGGCTGCACCTCGCCAGACCCAGCACACCCCCCCCCCCCCATCCTCCATCATCTCCATTTCTACCTCCTCCTCTCCTCCTCCTCCTCCTCTCTCTCCTCTCTCTCCAGCACGGCGCTTTCCGCTCGGCCGGGCTCTGAGGGAGAGGGAACGGGCGGCTCTGCCTAAGCGTGAAGGGAGCGGAGGGGGGGGGGAAAGAAGAAGAAGAAGAAGGAAAAAAAAAAGAAAAAGCTGAAGGAGGGAGAGAAAAAAGGCCCAGGGGAGGGGGCAGCCTTCCACTCGAGCGAACGCGCCACCCCCGGATTCTTCCGGGCCTTTAACTCCGACAAGCGGCGGATGAATATGTGAGCGAGCCGGGCGGGGGCGGGGGCGGGGGGGCCCCGGGGGCCGCTGAGGGCCGAGGGCGGGGGGGCGCAGACGTGCGGAACGTGCCCCTGCTGCTGTGGGGAAACCTCGAACCCGCAACCCTGTCTCCCAAGGGACGTCACTCCAGACCCGGTCCCTATCCCTGTCCAGCTCTCACATCCCAAGCCCCACACAGCCCACACTCAGTATCTCACATTCCATACCTCACACAGTCTGTCTCTCACATTCCAAACCTCACAGAGCCCACTCTGTCTCTCACATCCCAAACCTCACACAGTCTGTCTCTCACATCCCAAACCTCACAGAGCCCACTCTGTCTCTCACATCCCAAACCTCACACAGTCTGTCTCTCACATCCCAAACCCCACACAGCCCACACTCTGTATCTCACATTCCAAACCTCACACAGTCTGTCTCTCACATCCCAAACCCCATACATCCCTCACTCTGTCTCTCACATCCAAACCTCACACAGTCTGTCTCTCACATCCCAAACCTCACAGAGCCCACTCTGTCTCTCACATCCCAAACCTCACACAGCTCACACTCTGTCTCTCACATCCCAAACCTCACACAGTCTGTCTCTCACATCCAAAACCTCACAGAGCCCACTCTATCTCTCACATCCCAAACCCCAGACAGCCCACACTCTGTCTCTCACATCCCAAACCTCACACAGCCCACACTCTGTCTCTCACATCCCAAACCTCACAGAGTCTGTCCCTCACATACGAAACCTCACGCATCCACACTCTCTCTCACATCCCAAACCTCACACAGCTCACACTCTGTCTCTCTCTTACATCCCAAACCTCACACAGTCTCTCTCTCACATCCCAAACCTCACACAGCTCACACTCTGTCTCTCTGTCACATCCCAAACCTCACACTCTCTCTCTCTCTCACATCCTGAACCTCACACACTCCATTCCTCTAGCCAGGATCTACAGGCACGGCCCTCTCCATGTAGGTAAGATCATTAGGTAACTGGGGGGGCTTATAAACAATTTATTGCAGTTATTTCAGATACCGCCTTCATGAAGAGAGAGAGAGAGAGAGAGAGAGAGAGAGAGAGAGGAGCAAGAGAGAGGGAGAGAGGGATAGAATGGGAGAGAGGGGAGAGAGAAAGACAGACAGAGGAGGAGAGAGAGAGAGAGAGAGAGAGGCCCTGTAGCTGATGGAGTGATTAGTGCAGCCGCTGCCAGTAACTGGCCCTGCCATATGGGTGACGGGGAGGTGCTGTAATAACATGACCTGCCTCTGCACAGGTGTGTCGTCGCCGTGGTGACACCGCGGCGGAAAAGACGGGACAATATCTGCCGCCATCAATCATCTGGAGGCGGCCGAGCAGCCACCCGAGCAGCCAGGCGATCGCCAGGAGCGCCTCACAGTCGCCGTGACATCGCAGACCGGCGGAAACGCTGTAAAAATTCACCCGCCTTTATTGATGAGGCCGTCGCCACGGCAGCCAGCTATTGTGACGAGCTGAGCGCTGCCGTATGACCGTCAGGTGGCGCGGGCTGTCACGCAGGCAACCCGGAGAATTTCGGGGCGGGGGGCGAACAGACAGGACCGGATCTGGTCGTGTCGACCGGTGACATTTACCCGCCACGCTCGCCGGTCCTGGGCGCTAAGGTTTGGACCTGGGGGGGGGGGGGGGTGGAGGAGGGGGGGGGGAGGTAGCAGTCACACACTCCCCCGGCCAAATAAAATCTTCAAAAATGTCATGCCCTCGGGCAATAAAATGCTACCTGATAAAATTTACATAAGTAAATGCCAATATGGTGAGATTAAAAAGTGAAAGATCCTTCCTGACGTGCTCCATCCAGGCTGCCCCCCCCATCCCCCACCCCCCCCCCCCTCATACACACAGGCCACAGGAGTCAGACCTCTCCATGTGGGAGTCACTCTGCACACACGAGGGGATGTGAGTTACCCCCACCGTGTCTGCAAGAGTCCCCCGAGAGCGACGTTTTTTGAGTAGATTTTATTTGTATTATTTATTTATTTATTTATTTTTATTTTGCTAATTAATATTTTTAGGTATTACTGCAACTCTTGCTTTGGCAACACTGTGCATGCCGTGCCAATAAAGCACCTTGAAATTGAAATTGAGAGAGAGAGTTGTCCATAGCTAGCTGCATAGTTTGTTTGATTTGGGAAGGGCAAGAGGCATCTGTACAGAGGCAACCCCCCCCCCCCCCCCCACCCAACCACCCCCCCCCCCCCCACCCCCGGCACACACACGCTCCGTTTTACCGCACAGATTTGATCACATGAGCGGGGGCGATAGAGAGGGAAGCTGACTGGTTCTCGCTGGGAGGCTCCGGGAGAGAACGAGAGAGAGAGAGAGAGAGAGAGAGAGAGAGAGAGAGAGAGAGACCAGACAACACACAGAGAGGTGAGTCACCGTTACCGTGCCGACGCTTCTCCAGCGGGGGAAGAAAAAAATAATAAATAAGCGTTGCGTCGATTCGCACTTCAGAACGCGGCGGAGATCCCCCCCCCTTCCTCTTTCCCGCCCCCTGCGTTCGGAGGGGCGAGTGCCGGCTGTGACTTTCCACACGCTTTCGAAAACATGCACATGCATTAAGGAGCGGGAAGCCCTCCTGTTCGACTGCACTTTGCGCAAGATTAAATTATCCTTTTTCTCCGCGAAGCGGCGTGCGGCAGCCAACCCCAATTATGAGGTCTGTCATCCAAATGGAGCTGGAGCGTCTGTAGTTGTGCCTCTGATTAGCGTTGTTGATTGCGGAGCAAACCCACGCAGGGAGTAAATAAATGCAGCCGAGCTACTCCTCCACCGCTGCCCCTACTGGTCAGACGCGGTACCGCAGAAGGAAATCGTAACTTCCGTCATTTCTTTAAAAAGTTTCAGTTGGCAAAACGGCATACTTAAGGGGTGCTGGCGTTCATCTCTAATGAAGACATAGATGGAGATTATTCATTAGTTCTTCGGAAATTAATTGGACACGTTCATGACAGGCACATCTTTTAACAATTACCCCCCCCCCCCCCCCCCCATTCCTACTGCGTTACACGTGCCAGGTCAGAACCTCCACATTCATGTCTCTATGCCAGCCACTTTGGGTCAATGCTATTAAGTTGTGTCTCTCAGGAAGGAGAATCTGACATTTGGATAATTGGAAATGAATTGAAACTGTTGATATACCCCCACTTCATTTTCAAATTGGCATAATGACCTATTACCTGACGGATTACAAATGAGCTTTCCGGACTGTAGCTCTCATTTTTTTTTTTTTTTTGCTGATGTGTAAAATCTGGTGTTAAGTGTCTGCGAGCACATAGAGATGGGAGCACATTCTGGAACATTCAGGCAAAGATCTGCTGTCAAAAAATATAATAAATGAATCCATCCATCCATTATCTAACCTGCTTATTCCTAGTCAGGGCTGTGGGGGTGGGGGGGGGGGGGGGGGGGAGGTTGTGTGTGTGTGTGCTGGAGTCTGTCCCAGCATGCACTGGGCCAGAGGGAGGAATACACACAGGTTGCCAATCGCAGGGCAAACACACCATTCACTCACTTAGTCATACTAAAGGACAATTTAGACTCTCTAATTAGTCGAACCTGCCTGTCTTGGGACAGTGAGAAAAACACTGGAGTACCTGGTGGACACAAGGTAAACTCCACACAGAAAGGCCCAGGCTGGATTCGAACCAAAGACCTTCTTGCTGTGAGGCGACAGTGCTACCCACTGTACCACCCCACAGAGAAAAGATGTAGAACGGAATAGAAAGAAAACTGAATTATAAAGGAAGAGAAAGATGAAGATAAGATAACAAGATAAGACGAAGATAAGGTGGGTAAAGAAAGTGAAATAAATACAGAATAAGCATGAATAAAAAAACAGGGGGAAACAGACAAAAAAAGGAAAAAAGAAGGTGAGAGAAAGAAAAATAAAGTTGAACCGACAGAGAAACTGAACAGTAAATGAGGAAAGACAGGGAGGAAAGAAGAATGGAACAGAAGCTGGAACTGAAGGACAGGATCTCCGTTTCACATTAGTGGAAGTGCAGTGTCATGCTGCGGCTCGTAAATGAAATGAATCTTTATTTCTCCTCCACTGGCAGCGTGTGATTATGTGGGATAAATACGCAGATATTACTGCATTAGTGGCAGGGTGGGGAGCCTCTACGGAGCCGGGGGGGGGGGCAGGGGGGGGGGGGGGGGGGGGGGGGGGGGAGGTGATTCATCCCAGTTTCATCTCTCTCGCTGTAGTCAGCCAATCGGCAGGGGGCGGGGTTTGGGGTGGGGGGGGGGGGGGTATTTTTAGACTCCCAGCTGAGGCTTCTGGGAAGCACTCCAGGGACGTTAACGATGAGGAGGAGACCCAGTCACATTACCCGGAGAGAACCCACCCGCCCAAACCCCCCCCCCCCCCCCAAGGAACCCTCAGTTGAGTCCCTGTTGGACCCCGCAGTTTTAAGAGAACGCTGGAACAGAGTAAAACCAGAACAGAATGCTAAAACAGAAAGCTGTGTTTACAAAGCAGTTTCGTTTTTTTTTTCTTTCTCACGGAGGTGAATGATCCACAATTACTAAGTTATTAGATGTAATTCTAGCTGTTGTTTCAGACCTTCTGAAAGTGACCTTTAAAACATTGTTTAATATCCATTTAAACGGGACAGGATTAGTCACCATTATATTCAATTACGGAATAAAATCTTCCTGCTTAAGAGGCAGGCCCTTGGTTTCAGGAGCATATTGCTGTCCTCTCATTGGCCAGCTGAATTATGTGGAAAGTTGGATGAATAATTCTCAAACTAAAGTGTTTATTTCACATTCTGTGCGCTGGCTGTAATTTAGGGACTCTGAAAGTGACATTCTGTGGCTCTGCTCAAACAGCCTCTATAATTCCCATCCACATGAACCCATCTGACCGAAGTGCACTCAGCCACTTCTCACTCTGTAAGGGTCATAGTATGGTGAGATACATACACACGCTCACACACACATGCACGCAGACGCACACACATACACACACACACACACATGCACGCACACGCACACACATACACACACACACACACACACACATGCACGCAGACGCACACACACACACACACACACACAGGCACGCACACGCACACACATACACACGCACACACACACATGCACGCAGACGCACACACATACACACACACACACACACACATGCACGCACACACAGACATCCATGCACAGATGCACATGCACACACACATGCGTGCACACACATGCACACAGACACACATGCACATGCGCACACACACACACACACATCCACGTATGCATGCACACACACATGCACGCATGCGCACACACACTACATACACACACACACACACACACACACACACACACACGCATGCACACAAACACACACAGGCACACGCGCACAAGCACAAACACACACGCACTCACAACCCCCCCCCCCCACACACACACACACACAAGCAAAGCCTCGGGCCCAGCTCAATCTTTCTAGCCTGATAACAGGAACATGGGGAAGGACACACTGATATTCACAGCATAATCTATACAAGACAAAATAAGCCAATGCAGAAAGCATACGATCTGGCACCGTTTGAGCCTCAGTTCATATGTACAGGCACAAATCACTGGTGGGAATAAGCAGCTAAACCGTGTCTATTGGCATGCGTGCGGCAGTTTACCAGAGTTACACGCCATTACATCACCCCATTATTGAGTACTTCACCCAGGGCTACAGGGGTACCGCTACTCAGAACTTGAGAGAGAACTGCAACTGCGCAAGTTTAGATTTTGCAGTTATGTTTTCTTAGAATAAAAAAAAAAAAACTGCACTGGGGAGCAGGGATCAGCTGGTCCTGTATTAACCCTTGTGAAACATTGATGAAGGAGCTTGACCTGAGGTCAGACAGTTCCCGGTTTGAATCTCGGACAGGAGCGTGCCGAAACGTCCCTTCGGAAAGGTTATGCTCATCCTAAATCCACTCTGGGTGACAGCCCAGCGTTTCGAGTAGGCCAGGCGTAGGGCCCCAGTGGTCTACACCACCGCAGAGCAGGTAAATAAGGGACTTGGACACCGAGCTCAGATATGGGGGTTTTTTTTTTTCCAGCGAGCGTAAAGCTCAGGATGTGAAGCCGGGCGCTCTCCTGCGTCGAGGACGATGTGGAGGCTGGGTGAACAGGCCCGGAATATTCCGTCCCTGCGGCGGTATCGCAGAGATAGCGTGGGGTGGCACGCCGTCTGGCTGTCATTAGTCACAGCTGTCCTCCGCCCCCCCCCACCCCCCCCCCCCCCGCGCTCTGACACGCCCGCGCTTGCCCATCGCCCCACGGCCTTTTCACTAAGGTCTATTTTTACCCGGCTCTCCTGTCTGGCCCGTGTCACCGACCGGAAGGCTGTGTCGGAGCGTGTGGGGGGTACGAGGGGGGGGGGGGCAGACAGAGAGCACGGCCACTCCAAACTGACCCCACACCTGGAGTTTGAGCCCGTCGCTGCCCCTGTGAGGGGGAAACAGGTGTACGAACAGGTGAGGTTCAGTCCTAACACGATCGGGACAACCCTGGACACGGTCTGCACCTGGAGTCTGTGCATAAGGAAGCACACCTGTGACTGTTTTGAGAATATGCGGTTTAACACAGTAGTGCGTTTTGCATTATGCTGTGTGGATAATACCTCGACTTTTATTATCATCATCATAATTATTATTATTTTTTATTTTATCAATTTTTTGAGGATCAGCTCCAAGGTGACCAATCCGATCACAAATCCCTGAATCCCTGAATCGGGGGCTGAAAATGTAAAAGCCTCCGTTAATACAGCTGATCCCAGGCGGTAATTGGAAACGGTCGGAGCTGATCCGCCTAAACCCTCTCTTTCTGTGAGCTCAGCAGGGACACGCCTTCAGCGACTCACGCGCCAATGGGAGATCACTTCAGCCTAAAGCAGGCCGGAGCTCTCGTTTCTAGTGCAGAAATGCAGATACTGTACCATAGATATGCAGCATCTAAGCTCTCTTCCCCAGCGCAGAAATGCAGATACAGTACCGTAGATATGCAGCATTTAAGCTCCGTTCTGTAGTACAGGAATGCAAACACAACACCATAGATATGCAGCATCTATGGTCTGTTCTCTACGCAAAATGCAGATACTCCATAGGGAGCATCTATGAGTTCTACCTTCCAGGGAGTTTTCCTCTGGCTTGCTTCAAGGGTTTGGGCCAGGGTTAACTGTGAATTGCACTGTGACAAATCATTATTAAAATGAGATATATTTAAAGAAAATTTGATCGATTGATTGTTGGATTACTAGTCTGGATACCCGCATGCTTCAGTTTGGCATTGTGAACACCTTGTGATCGACTTGAATTCCTAATCAAGGACAAAGGAAAGTAAATTGGCCGGTCACTGACTGCAGCTTTCTCACAGCTTGAAACCTCTCATTTAAAAGAGTAACTTTCAGGTGTTTGTCATTGGGGAGCACTTTAGATAAGATAAGATTTTAAGATATACTTTATTGAACCTTGTGGGTTAATTTGTCCTCTGCATTTGACCCGTCCTAGTTACTTAGGAGCAGTGGGCAGCTACAGTGCAGCGCCCGGGGACCAACTCCAGTTCTGAGGCCAGTGTCTTGGTTAAGGGCAACTGCAGGAGTGCACCTAACATGCATGTCTTTGAGTGTGGGAGGAAACCGGAGTACCCAGAGTAAACCCACGCGAACACGGGGAGAACACGCAAACTCGGCACAGAAAGGCCCCAAGCCGAGATTCGAACCCACAACCTTCTTGCTGTGAGGCGACAGTGCTGTATGCAGTATGTACTGACAAGGAACGGAGGGGGATTGAAAGCTGCTACTGAAACTGCTTATGTGGTTGTCATAGTGTGACCATAGCAACCCTAACAAAAAAAGTTCAAATACCACAGATGTGAACATCCATGCAAAGATGTTAAGAGTGCCCATGCGCACTATAAAAATAACCCCACTTGTAAAATGAGGGCGGATAAAGGTCATTTATGCTATTGAAAGTCACATGTTTTGCTACCACGTGAAAATCGCAGTTCACGTTTTAAAAAGTCAGTGACGTGAGAATTTGATCTTTCCACGTGAGAAAATTTTAATTTGCATGAGAAAAACGTTCAATTTACACGTGAAACTTCATCATAAGGAAGGTACCGCAAATCAGAACGCTACCATTGAGCCATCTCCGCCTTACCTGTGAGTCTGGCTAATTTAGATTTTTGCGAGGGACGGTTTAGACAGGTGCCATCACACGGACAGGTGAGAGAGGCTTAATGCCTCATTGGAATTCAGAGGAAGAACGGAGGGATGGAGGGATGGAGGGAGCGAGAGAGCAGCAGGGAGGGAGGGAGCGGTCGAGGGGAAGCGGGTGAGGCACTCAGGACCTCCGGTTCGGCTAATGAGCGTGAGGGAGATGTGTTTGCTCAGCGAGAGGCCCATCTGCATAGGGAAATGACCTGGAGCTCCTTTAAGCCTTTCAGATGAGACTGTGCATCACTGTGCATTGCCTGGGCAGGCAAAACACTAATGCCAAATGGAGAAATAAAATAATTATAATAAAACACAGTGAGCATTGTAAAGCCTCCATTACGTCCTCCTCCTACTGACCAATTACACTTTCTGGAAGTAATGGGGGGGGGGTATGTCTGACAAATGTATGAAAAGGTGAATTTATGGGGCGAATGCAAATCCGAAAACGATCATGTTTTCATGCATAATTTCGTGCACAGTGTTCTTGTCCAGACACTTGTCACAGATATCCAAACATGGTCCCCCTCGTGTTCAGGATCAGATTCCCTATTAGATTCACATCAGCACGACGCCCAATAAACCGTCCGTATAGCATTTGTATAGATTTGATCCGAGTCATATATTCAGAAGCCAGATCAGACTACACAAGTTCTCCGATGAAAATCAGAGGCCTCCTTACTAACGGTGCACCAGAGTAGGCCTGAAGGAAGCAGTTGATGGGAACAGTGAATGAAGGTCCAGAGCTCTTCAGCAGCACCAGAGGCGTGCGGCTGCAGCTTCTTAAGGAGCGGTCGTGTTCTTTCTACCTTAAATGACAACATTGCATTTAGCGGCCATACCGCTGCCTCGCGCACGCGCTCAGATCGAGAACGCCCGGTTAGCCCCCGCCGCGGCGTGGCTAGTGTCCCGGCGCCCTGGCGTGACCCTGACTGCCGCTGACCCCCCCCCCCCCCCCGCTCGCTCGCTCGCTCGCCCACTTGCACCCACGCTCGGAGACAGGACAGAGAGAGGCAGAGCAATCAGCATTCCTCCTCCAGCCCCCATGTATAATTGATTGATCTGCTCATTAAAATTAAATCCAAACCAAATTATTCCATTAATATTCCATTTTGTCAGGGATTGTCAGGGAGGGGGGGGGGGGGGGACAAAAGACAAGTTCTGCAGACTTTTCTCTTCCACAACCTTCCTGTCCCTAGTACAACTCGGAGTAACTCTGCATATATAGGTATTCAGTGGTTATTCTGATGAACAAACTGAAAGCATGTATAGTTTTTAACAAATAATATAAATATTTAGTGACATGACTAAAGACATATGTCAGATAAAGGAATAAATGATTGAAATATGACCAGCTGCAACATTGATAATTTCTTTACTTACATGTATACATATTGTAATTGTTAAACATTGGTGCTTGTCTGGCTCTTATCAGAAATGTAAATTCTATCTCTCACTCTCTCGCTCTCTCTCTCTCACACACACACACACACACACACACACACACACCCACCACATAGTCTCCTGTCTAAAAGCACTAAAGGAAGACTGAGCCAATGCACTGCTCATACAAAAATAGAGAAAAAAATCATCTAGGTGAGACATGTTCACTAAAGGGCCTACCTCACACACACAATAAATAAGTAAATAAATAAGTTAATTAATAAATAAATATGCATCAGCGATACTGCAAGTGAGCTGATACCGCCTTAACATTCTGCCTACTGTATGTTCAACGCTTCTGCGAGTTGAATTGGACATGATTACCACGATACCGCTTTACCATCCAGGTCACATGGCATTTGCCCATTGCCGTGGCCACAGACATAACATGTGACAGCTTAACTGCGTGACAAGTTGTGCGTGCCCCCCTTACATAATATAACAATCTTTCAACGTCACCATGGTATTGTCACAGCTTCATAAGTTAGCTGCGATGTCTGAGAAGTCAGAACTTTAAAGAAGCAGCTGACCCACACATTACTAGCTTGCTCTACAGCGTGTGGGAGTGTGTTACAAACTACTGCACTCTGTGCCAGAGTATCAGTCAGTCAGGTCACTGAGACTTTGGTGTATTTCCAAGGCAAATTAACATGCTAATTAACAAATGAGCGTAATAAAAATTTAACAACAAAAAAAAAAGTATTACATTGTAATTTGCCACCAAGAGAACTGAGTAAGCACATCATCATGAAAGAGAAAATATTTATTTGATAAATAAGCTCTTGTTTGCTCTGAAAAAAAAAAAAAACTTACTTGTAATTCTAAATTGCCTTACAAGTCCTGCCGCAATAGTCTTTTTAATATATTTATAATGTGTTGCGGCACAAGTGAACGCTTTATTTATTATATATCAGGCCCATTATCGCTTCCATTATTTATAAGTGTGAATAATGGCGTTTATAATGTGTCAGGATGTTTAGCTTTAAAGGCGATTACCGCTGAATAGCAGAGTACCTCGCCTTCCCTGTCTGCGAGAGACTGAGGCCTTCATCGCCGCGGATATCAAATCGAATCCAATTACCGCGGTAAGTACCTGGCTAAGTTTCCTGCTCCCGCAGCTCATTTCGCCGCTCGGTTACTGTGAATGCGTTTAAAAGCCGCCGCCGTCGTCGTTCGCCGGGCCTCCCAGCCGCCGGCTCTGCCTAAGCCCTTTGATGACGCCGGCGCGTAGGTCTAACCGCGAACGCGGGAGATCAGAAACGACGGCCGCGCTTCACGACGCGTCAGCGTCCGGGCGCGTTGTCGTCGAGCGGGAATTTATTCACGCGCTGTTCGCTCGCGCCGTCTTCATCCCGCAACAAGGAGCCGTGATTGTTCGAGCCCACGTTTCACAGACGCCATAATGTTCTATTTCATTAATCTCTTATTTATTTATTTATTTTTTTACCTTTCTCGCAAGAACAGCCCTTACTTATTTAATCGGTTCGTTCGCAAAGTTGAGATAACAGCGTTTAAACAGGCAAGACATCCCCTGTGCGTAGCAGCCAGTAAACCGCTGGTATTGAATAGGGGTCAGAGCACTTTTAAAAAGAAATAAAAACCGACGCACTGCCTACTGTACTTTTTTTTCTATTATGTACTGCTTTTATCAGTTTCATTTTAAGGCACATGAACAATGCAGAACTTTGAGATCAGTCTGAATGAGGTGCTTGAATGTGGTTTCGATTCTATTTTTTTAATATTTTTTATCTGGAGTGCAGTGGCATGCAGGCGCATCTGTGCAAGAGAGCTACAGTAAGAGATGCCAGTAAGAGAGCTCATAGCCTGAAGTCAGTTGATGAGCATTGTGATCGTCAGCACTCCTTCAAGCAGAAAAAAAATGTGTGGGGGGGCTAGGGGGGGTGGGGGGGTTATACAAGGGTCACAGGAAGTTCTCTAACTTTGCTGAGGAGAAAAGAGGAAGCGGGATCACAGTTCCATGGGGCCCTCTCGATGGACCTCACACAGGTCAGGCAGGGGACAGAAATGAAATGGAGCTCTTTGAAACAAACGCACGCTACAGAAATATGTACTGT
>CM045885.1:72770362-72772862 GCA_025169545.1 Anguilla japonica
GGGTGTAGGAGGGCCCCCGGGGGGGATCTGAAGGGGCGCTGGAGGCGTGCTGGAGGGGCGCTGGAGGGGGGTGTAGGAGGGGCTCTGGGGGGGTGCTGGAGGGGCGCTGGAGGGGGGTGTAGGAGGGCCCCCGGGGGGGATCTGAAGGGGCGCTGTCGGGCGGGACTTACCTTGTAGACGGTGCCGAAGGCTCCGGACCCCAGGATCTTCACCCTCTTCAGCTCCGTCTCCTTCAGGATGCGCAGCTGGGCCTGGTTAGGGGCCGTGCCGCTGGGGGTCAACGGCTCCACCAACTGGGCAACAGAGGAATGACCAATCAGTTAATGACCAATCAGCGATGACCAATGAACCCTCACTCAGTTAACTTATCGATCAACCCTCACATAGTTAACTGACCAATCGGCAATGACCAATAATCCCTCACTCAGTTAATGACCAATCAACCCTCAGTCAGTTAATGACCAATCAGCAATGACCGACCAACCCTCATTCAGTCAATGACTAATCCGAAATGACCAATCAACCCTCAGTCATCAATATGACAAATAAACCTTCAGTCAGTTAATTACCAATCAGCAATGAACAATCAATCCTCAGTCATTTAATGACCAATCAGCAATGAGCAATCAATCCTCAGTCAGTTAATGGCCAATCAGCAATGACCAATCAACCCTCAGTCAGTTAATGGCCATTCAGTTAATGACCAATCAACTCTCAGTCAGTTAATGTCAAATCAGCAATGACAAATCAACCCTCGTTCAGTTAATGACCAATCGACCCTCAGTCAGTTAATGACCAATCAGCAATGACCTATCAACCCTCAGTCAGTAAATGACCAATCAGCAATGACCAATCAACCCTCACTCAGTTAATGACCAATTAACCCTCAGTCAGTTAATGACAAATCAGCGATGACAAATCAACCCTCATTCAGTCAATGACCAATCAGCAATGACCAATCAACCCTCACTCAGTTAATGACCAATTAACCCTCAGTCATTTAATGACCAATCAACAATGACCAATCAAACCAGTCAGTTAATGACCAATCAGCAATGAACAATCAACCCTCACTCAGTTAATGACCAATTAACCCTCAGTCAGTTAATGACAAATCAGCGATGACAAATCAACCCTCATTCAGTCAATGACCAATCAACCCTCAGTCAGTTAATGACTAATCCAAAATGACCAATCAACCCTCAGTCATCAATATGACAAATCAACCTTCAGTCAGTTAATTACCAATCAGCAATGAACAATCAATCCTCAGTCATTTAATGACCAATCAGCAATGAGAAATCAACCCTCAGTCAGTTAATGGCCAATCAGCAATGACCAATCAACCCTCACTCAGTTAATGACCAATTAACCCTCAGTCATTTAATGACCAATCAACAATGACCAATCAAACCAGTCAGTTAATGGCCAATCAGCAATGAACAATCAACCCTCACTCAGTTAATGACCAATCAGCAATGAACAATCAACCCTCACTCAGTTAATCATCTTCAGTGATCAGTTGACTAACTTCCAAATCACTGAGCTCAAGACATCGCCGTGCGCACATCACAGAATAAAGCAAAATATTAAATAAATTCTAAAATCCTAAATAATAAAGGCTTGCACACACAGGAAGTCTGAATGCAAAATGTGTTTAAAACAAATTACTAATAGAGGACAATGAACAAAAAACAGCCCTCTGAAATGTTTGTTTTTGTCCATTATTTTTAAATCTATTTTTGTGTTCAGCTTTTCTGTGCGCGTGTGAGCCTCTATGTCTCGGATTTAACAGTTCATGAACTGACACGTCAGTGAATGAGTAAACCATCTAACCAACAATAAAACCATTTAGTAAGCCAGTGAAACATTTGTTTAGTTTGTATTACTCAGTTCACTTTCATACACACACAAAAAAATGATTCAGTGCTGCTGTTCCTTGCAGGATTCATGCATGCTGTTTAAACAAAGTAAAATGAAATAGAACAGTGGTTTCCATCACATCACAAACACAGGACTGTGCTCCCACGTAATGCAAGATTTTGGCACAGCGAGGACGTTTTCTTTTACTTATCACAATCGGAATGTTGAATTCTGTTTTCCCTGACTGAAAAAAAAAAAAAAAAAAAAACCTTTCATGGTTGTCATGACTATCACTTTATCTGAAGTCTTGTTCCAGTTAGAGTAAGACAGTCCAATCATGTGATATACTACCTCTGTGTCTGCTATTCATGGGCCATATCAACCCAAGAATAGCAGCTCCAGGGTATCTCGTAGCTTCCAATGACACGCAGCCAAAGAACCACAGAAGCAACTCAGCAATTCGTTCAGAAGTGACACAGCTAGAGTTCTAACTAAGATTCAAACCAGGCGATATTCTATTCAGGAAGTCAGTAATGCTCAGTCTGTTTCAACACTAGCAGAGCCAGAGAGAGAGAGAGAGAGAGAAAAAAAAGCACCGCAAATGAAAAACTGTACTCATAAGAAAAGAGAGAGAGAG
>CM045885.1:72777862-72802862 GCA_025169545.1 Anguilla japonica
AGAAACAAAAGTTCTCCGTTTTAACATTGGCCCTTCCTCCACACCTGCTACGCAAAGCTTAGCCCGAGGAATCGTTCAGCAGAGGCTCTGAACTTGTTAAAGCCTGAACGAAACAAACAAAGGGGCTTGTTTTATGAACGCTCTTTAGTGGCATGCTATTGAAGTCCTTACTGCTTTATGATCTCATTAGGTCTCGCTTTAATTAATCCTTCAGTCAGTTTGGGCGCTAATGAACTCTGGGCAGTGTAATAAACTTGTCCTCTTTCATGTTAATCTGTAGGAGGAAGTGGGCGGAGCCATGGTATGAAAGAGCCAATAGAACGCTTGAATGAACTCACCGGCGGCATTCAATTTTCCACTCACAATTTAATCACTTGGAAGACACTTTTAGTCAAAGCAGCTTACAAAAGTGCATTACACATGGTAATAAAAACATCACGAGTCGGCTAGTGTTGCAATCATATAACTATACTAGGGATGTTTCTGAAAATGTAATTAAGATAATAATAAAAACAAAAAATAAGTAATTAAATAAATAAAAACATTCAGTGTTGACTGCAAATCAACACTGAAACAAACATTGTAGGGTCCACACGTAAAATGTATCGTACAAATTAATGAAAGCCTTATTTTTTTAAAAGCAAGGCACATGAGAAACGTTACATGAATGAACAACATCAGTTTAAATTAGTTTGCATATTGTGGTTACAAGAAAACCGTGAAATCCTGTTCTTTCTCAGCTCTTCCTTACTACACTTCCCAGAATTCAGCCTGTTCACCTTTAAAGAGGGGGGGGGCTTAATTTTCACTTTTTTCTCCCATCTGGAAAGTGCAGTGTGAGAACATGTTTTTAGATGGCGCTGTGCAAACGCAAACACTCGTTTAATGACAGACGCCACGCGGCTCACCTCCGTCTCCAGGAAGCGACGCAGGGCCCTCTTCTTCTTGATGCTCTTGCGACGGATGTAGATGGCCACGCTCAGCGCCACGATGACCACCACAAACAGACCCCCGATAATGCCAGCCGCTATGAGGGGAGTTCTGCAGAGAGAGGGGGAGAGAGAGGGGGGGGAAAGAGAGAGGGAGGGGGGAGAGATAGAGAGAGACGGGAGAGAGAGAGAGGGGAGAGAGAGCGAGAGAGGGGGGAGAGAGAGATAGAGATGGGGAGGGGGAGAGCGAGAGAAAGAGAGAGAAAGAGAGAGAGCGAGAGAAGGATGGGGAGGGGGAGAGAGAGATTCCAACCTATAAATCTCTTTTGGCAAAACTCTTTTTGAATTTGAATTTTAACCATCTTTCATTTCCACTCTCAGCACACCAATGACATTACATAAATGAAAACAAAGACAAATAAAAAACAAAAAAAACAAGATTATACAGAAAAAAACACAAATCTGTCACAAAGAAGGAAACTTATTCCATCCCCTCTCCCTATTCCATTGTGCAAAAAAGCACACCTCCCTCCACTGAACATAAAACACCCGTATAATTCTAAAACTTCACCACACATTCTGAAACACACTCAAGCTCTCCATTGCTTTATAATACTGAAACTCCATCACTCTGTCCCAGGTCAAACTACAACAACCACATCTTACCTCTCCCCTCCACCAATCATATTTTTCATATTTGTTTTGAGAGAGAAAGAGAGACAGGGAGAAAGAGAAGATGGAGAAAGAAAGTATTCTAACCTGTAAATCTCTTTTGGCAAAACTCTTTATTTGGTACACTAAAACACACCCATGCATATGAGGCAGAGAAACAGACTGTAGTTTACCAGACAGAAAAATAAATGAGACAGAGAGAGACAGAGTGGCACAAAGAAAGGATCTAAGAAAGAGACAGAGTACTGAGGAAAGGACAGTGTCCAGTTTAGGTAAAGGAAATAAAAAAACAACAATATTTTCTGGTGCAGTTACTGGACTTGGGACACTGGACACATTTTTATCAAGGCCACGAATCAAACTGATGATTGACTTGGCTAGCGGCAGTTTCCTGTACATTCTTGCACATTCCTACATTCTGAATTCTTGTCGTCTCCTTTGAAAATCTGAGGATTTTATTGCCCGTGCTGTTTGTTGCTTCTCCTCCTTCCATTGGCCGCACGCAACTCAAGAGACGCTTTCGAATTAAGAAGCAGCACGAACCTTTCCTTTTGCAGCCTTTCTCGCCAAGCGCGCAGACGAGAACACACATGAACATACACACACACACACACAATATACACACACACACACACACACACACACACACACACACACACACACGCGCACACACACAAACACACACACACATGCACACACAAACAAACATATGCACACACACACACACACACACGCGCACGCACACAAACACACACACACATGCACACACAAACATACACACACACAGAAACACACACACACACACACACACACACACACACACACACACACACACACACACACAAATGCACACACACACACACACACACCCACACACACACACACACACACACACTTCTCCCCGCGTTCGCCGTTCGGCGCGATCCACTTCCGCCATGCCCAGCCGCCCGCCAGGTCCGCGCTCGAGCGCTACTTCCTCCCACTGACAGGCAGACGGATTTGGGATTTGGCCGCCGCTGCTGCACCCGAGCGCCGCACGTTAAACCAGGCGCACGGAGCCGGCCGAACGACTGCGCGGCACGAGCGCGAGGCGGCTCCATCGAGCGCGATGAAGCTCGACTCGTCTCACCGGGGAGACGCACAGAGTGAAGCCCGTGCCAGCCGTGCCAGCTGTGCCAGCTGTGCCACGCGCTCCTACTCTGCCACGGAGCCCAAACAGTATTTTAGGCATTAAAGGGGTCAGTGGTGGGCACGGAACGGTCAGGGGATCTCCTGAGTATTATTAGTGATCCCACGTACTTCCCAGGAATACAGCAGACGTATGCTCAGAGACACAGACACACACGCAAACACACACACATACGCACGCACTCACACACGCACACCTACGCAAATGCGTACCAACAGCACACACACACAAACTCACGTGCACGCACACGTGCACGCACACACACACACACTCACACACACATTTTGACAGGGCCGAACCCATCAACAAACATCAGCGCGTTCATGCTCCGCATCATCTTCTCCCTCACTCCTTGTTCTGGGAGATTTGGATTTATGAAGTCAAACTTTGGCTTCGTTTCACAAAATGGAAGAGGGGGACGTGATTAAAGGGCTTCTCCCTCTAAACGACACGGGCGGCCATTATGTGCCTGTCCCGCGCGGCGGTGGGGGGGCCGTACAGTCTCGCCAATGCGGGGGCCGGGGCCGCTCCAGATTAAACCAAAGCGACGGGAGGAGAGAGGAAGAGGACGGGCGAGGAAGCATTCTCTTCACACCGGGGCGCCAGCGGGTCAGATGAGCTCCCCCCCCCCCGTCAGTGGAGTATCTCTCAGGTTAATAAAGTATCGATCCGCGGGCCAGCGCCACAGAGACCACCCCCCCCCCCCCACCCGGGCACAGCGCCGGGCCCTGCACCCGGGACTCTCTCACCGTGCTATCTGCCCATGTCTCTCGCCCCACGCGGCCTGCATTTACCTACATTGAAGAGGGCGACACCCCCGCTGTCCCCCCCCCCCCCCCCCCCAACCCCAACCCCACCCCCACCGGACAATTTCCCACCAGCTCTGCCTGACTCTGCTCTTTCGTGGAGGACAGACAGGGAGGAGGGTTTGGGATGCAGGGGTTTTTTTGGGGGGGGGGGGGGGTGCATGAAATCAGTAGCGGAACCAGTGTGGCAGTTTCACTACTAGCTTCTTCCAGGGTGAAGGGAAAAAAAACGAAGAAAATTTTTTTTTAACTGGATGCATAACCAACATTTCACTGCAATGCCAGACACTTTTGTGCATGCATTGCCCTGCATTATCAGCTAATTCCCTATTCACTTATTTAAATGCAATAATAGCCTAGGAAGATTATTTAGTGGGGGGGAGGAAATACAATTACAGCACAGCGATAGCATTGGTGATAATCACAGGACTAACACACGTTATTGTGGATCACTGGGTTGAACTCTAGAATATTCCCTGCTGGATTGTCAACAAAGTACGCATTTTTAAAGCCGCATTTTATGGTAGGGAGGAAAACCTCCTAAATCTCAAAAGCTTTCATCTGCTGTGTACTGTGTATTGCAGGCATATTTTATTCTCCAAATCTTTATTTGTACTGCACTGAAAAAGTGTTTATGCAATTACTATTATGTATCGTGGTACAGTATGTTGGTTGTGAAGTGATGTTGAGGGAGCAGTGCCATTGAAACCCAAAAAGACTGCAGCAAATACAATAAAACAAAGCAATAATTACATGTGGTGCATCAGTAAGGAGCACATGTGAGAACATACACGTGTGTGTAATAATAGTAATGTGTATGTGCAATCTCTAACTTTGAGGTAACAGTTTTCTTGTCTCTTCTTGCAAGCGCTTGTGTGCATGCTGCAGAAATGTTCAACACGTGCATAGGAGTGGTCTCGTGTGTGTGTGTGTGTGCATGCGTGCGAGTGTTTTCGCACATTTGGAAGTGTATGTAATTCACATACATCACCATATCGTCAATGTATCATTACTTGTGGTGTCACAAAATACGGGAACAATGTATAAAACGGGCTCTAATTCCTACAAGGTTCACCCAATATCGATGTAAATTTCACCAAATTAAAGTTTGCACTTTAATCTCATACTCACGATTTCATTTCTAAAACAAACAAAAAATGTGTCACTGTCCAAATGCTTACAGACTGCACTATATATTAGTTGCTCAATGCCTGTACAATTATAAAACATAATACTTGGTAAATATGAGTACATAGAAGACAATGAAAATCAAAACTTTAACAGTTCAATTGAAGCTCTGCTGTTGCTAGGTAACTAGGTAACACGTGGATTCCAAATTTCTCCAACATATAACAGATGTAATCTTGTTTACATTCTTTTTTTTTTTTTTTTTTTTTTTGCACACAATGTCGGAAAACAACGATAACCCAGCATCTACCCATTTGTGTTTGCCTTTTGAATTGAACTCAGAAACCAAATCTACACAAAGCGAGGGAAAAGTATTAATATGTATTAGCAGCTAGCTAGCGAAAGGCCCAGGGAGTTACAGATGAGTCACGTAGCAGTAGGTCGAGGGGAATATTACTGAACAGTTGTATTCAAAGTGGAATTCCTGCGGGTGGAGTTTGCATTTGGGTCACTAGTGTTTAAATCTGCGACAAGATTTGATTAAATCTTCAAACTGAGCGAGTGGCAAACTCTGCTCAATCTGAACTCTGTTGAACCATGTCATTTGCCTGTCATCAGCAAAGTTGAAATTCTTTTAAACAAGCCCACTCCCCTTCCCCCATATGCAGAGCCACAGCACTGACACTGGCAAACTACAGATGTAAAGACATATACAATTTAAGTTGCCTCCCGTAGATTTAAAGCATGTGCAAAAACATGTGTAAGGGTCATTTAAAGGATTAACTCATTTATGCAAGCTGAATAAATATAAGCACCGATTTTACAGTTCTGTGCACCGTCGAACACCGGCTAATTCGAACGGAGAAATATGGATTTGAACATGTGGCGATTTGGATAGGGGTGGCTATGCCCCAGCATGCACTTCTGACGCTCTCTCTCTCTCTCTCTCCCGCGCAGCGATGCTTCAGTGTTGCGCGCCGGCGCGCTGGAAGGGCTTCCCTGCCTAAACGCGGCCCCGTCGCCGGGCTCCAGCGCAGCTGGCTCCCGCCATCAAATTCTATTCGCTCGTCGGCTAACCGCTTCAATCTCCAATCCGAGGCGCTGATGGCCCTAATCGATCGAAACCGAGCACCCCGGGGTCTGTTGTGCGCGGCCGCAAAAAATCGCCAGCTGGTCCTCGCCGTCGCGCTCCGAAACGGGCCCGGTGGGGGCGGCTCCGGCGCGTGCGTCTCCTCGGATCGCGCCTGTTGCCGCTAATGCGGCGGTTTCTGTTTTCGCGTCGTCCGCCCCCCCCCCCCGCCCCCCCCCGTCTCATTAATCAAAAATTAATCCTGCGGCTCGTCGCTTCGCTCGCGCGCTCGCTGCCTTTGACCTCCCGTCCCGAACGTCTCCCGCACGTTCCCGTAAAGTCCTTAATCGTAAATCTTTTTCTCGCTCGAAAAAATAAATAAAATAAAATAAAAAAACGTTTAGCAGCGCTCTTTTCTCCTCCAGGGCGAACGAGGCAAACCGTTTTTTTTTATTTCAGTTTACCGAGCCAGAAGTGAATCAGAGAAAGACTTCTGACTTCATGGTCATGTCGTTAATGGTCACCCTCTGTTTGTCGTTTTTTTATTATTTGCCTCTCTTGTACTCTCCTGTTCTGATATCGCCTGTGTCATCTTTAGCCGTGGATATGTTACACCACTCTATGCCCGTGTGACTACAAGCGTATAGCGTGAGTGGAAGTATACCCACAGGCGTGTAGCTGACATGCTAACCGTTGTTTTACGATATTGTGGGGCACTCAGGGGTGCATGTTTATGCAAGTGTACAGTATGTTTGTGGCCTTATGCATAGAGCTTTCTCTCACAGAGGTAATCCAGGAACATGAATAACACAGTTAACAGGTCAGTGTTGAATCAACTCTTACAGAGTACAGAATAGATATATGGTCCCAATTGGAACTCTGTTGACAGAGCTGAAGTAACACTGGACATTTTACTGTGGATGCAGCATTTCCTCCGGAGAAAGAGAGCTTTTAGCATGCGGCCACAAATATGTTTTGATGGTGTGCTTGAAATTTTACGGAGAGAGTGTAAACTATGTTTTATGAGAGGAATTAAATGATGAGGATGGGGAAAGCCCAAGAAAAATAGAGACTGGCACATAAATAAATACTGGAGAGAAAAGGAGAGAAGCCCAAAGAAAAAGAAAGAGAAAAAGGTGGATATAATTAACTCTACTCATCATCCCAGTGTTGACCTTATTGATCCCCTGCAAAGCCAACAGCACTAACACACACACATGCACACACATACACAAGCATGCACACACACACACACACACACACACACACACACACACATTCAAACAGGCACACACAAGCGTGCATGCACACACACACACATGCACCCACACACACGCACACACACACACATTCAAACACAGGCACACACACGCACACACACACACATGCACACACACACACACACACACACACACAAACAGGCACACACACGCACACATACAAACACACACATGCACACACACACACACACACACACACACATTCACCTACACACAGACACACACATTCACCTACACACAGGACCCACACACACACAAACACATACAACACACACGCATACACACACATACACACACACACACACACACACACACACACACACACACACACAGGACCCACACATACACACACCCTACGCGCACACACACACACACACACACCCTACGCACACACACACACACACACACACACACACCCTATGCGCACACACACACCCTGTCACCCCTGGGCACGGAACACCGCGGGGCCGGAATTCAGGTAACACCTCTGTGCGGCGCCGGTGACGGGCGGCCTGGCTAGATTGGTGAGACCTCGGGGGGGAGGGGAGACGCCATGTGTGGATGTGATTTCCCCCGCCGGTCATAACATGTCTGCTGTCAGACAGTGCGTTCTGTTTCTGCGGTTACTGATTACACCGGGAACCTGCCTACCCAATAACACAGGTGCTACTGTGGGGGGGGGCTGTAGCCAGAACAATTACCGTTAAATTACCATTCTTCACCAAACCAAATCAACATGCGTTTAACAAACAGGCTACACATACTATACAAGCATTAATTACTTAAAGTCATGCAACAAAGGAACATGAACACAACAAACAACATCTCTTATTACTGATATGACCACATATACAATCTGATAAAATATTTCAATTGTTGTTAACTTAGATTATTTAGATTGAGCTAATTTTAATTGCTTTTATAGTTTTTTTTCATAGAAATGCTATGGCCCCATTCTACCTTAAAGTCTCATCACACTTGTGCAAAGGGACTGTCCAATAAATAAATCCAATTCATTTCTTGAGGCAAAAACCAATGTTTCAATACAGTAGTTTCCTAAAACGAATGTGGAGTTCATCGCTTTGTCCTTATCGGTGACGAGCCACTATCTACACAGAAATGAGAGCACAGGCTTCCTGACAGGACAGCCTGGCGGGTCAGCGTCTGTCCCTTCTGATTGCTCTCTGTGACCCCACCGTGACCCCGAGGGGCCACAGTCACATGACACGCTCGTCTCTGTCTGTCACGGCTCCTCCGGGCTCGAGGGAGACCGCAGGTTCGTCAGCCTCACGGGTCAAACATGACCCTCGCTCTCTCCAAGCAGAGCAGAGAGAGAGAGAGCGTGGAGAGTGTGTGTGTGTATGAGAGAGAGAGAGAGAGAGAGAGAGAGCAGGGAGAGGGAGCATGGAGTGTGTGTATGAGAGAGAGAGCGTGGGGTGTGTGTGTGTGTGTGTGTGTATCTGTGAGAGAGAGTGTGGAGA
The DNA here is from genome assembly GCA_025169545.1 of Anguilla japonica. Lineage (NCBI taxonomy): Eukaryota > Metazoa > Chordata > Actinopteri > Anguilliformes > Anguillidae > Anguilla > Anguilla japonica. The sequence goes on from CM045885.1 coordinate 72,786,417, forward strand.
GTGTGTGTGTGTGTAAGAGAGAGAGAGAGAGAGAAGAGAGAGAGAGAGAGAGAGAGAGAGAGAGAGAGAGAGCAGGGAGAGGGAACATGGAGTGTGTGTGTGTATGTGCTTGAAAAAAAAAATCCCAGAATAATAAATAATTACATTCTTCTAACCTAGCACCAGAAATTACTTGATGAAGGGGGCGGGGCAGAGGGCTTGTCACTTTAATGATTGATGATGTCATAAGTAAACCAGTGGGGAAAATGTGCGGCTGTTTGAATATACATGGACCCACAGAAATATTTTGCTTACTAGTACCAATCTACTGCCTACCAGCAGGAGGGGGATAGAGAGGTTATGATTGGTGGAATGTACCTGTCCATCATCCCCACGCAGTCTTGTATCCGGGGTCCAATGCACCTGGGAGGGAGACAGGAGAGTTCATTAAAACCTTCAACAGAGACGGACAAAAAAAAAGCTCTTTCTCCTGTTCAGTCTCATGCCGTGTCAATTTCGCCGGGCAATTCTAACAGAAAAAAAAGAAAAAGAAAAGAAAAAAAAAACCGGGAAGGGATTCAAACAATCAACTGAGAGATTGTTATAGATAGCACTGAAATATAACCTGCTGGGTCAAGAGCCAGTTTTTATAAATACTTCTGAAAGCCGAAGACCAGAGAGCTCTGCCCCTCAGTATTAATAAATACAGCACGGAGCACCTCCCTCAGCGAGAGGGCCCTATCGCCGGAGACTGCAGAGGGGGGCAGGCGTCCACTAGGGGGCAGACTGAATTACGCAGCCGAGGGCTGGGATCCTTCTCGGCCGCGACTCCTAGCCCCGCCGCGCGGCTCCGACCTCCAGTGATGTTGCCGCCAATCAGCAGGTCACAGGACCACGCTGACCACCTGTGTTTTGCGGGTTCCACTCCCTCTGCCCTCAAACAGCTTCGGCCCGATTCCCCCACTATGGTGCTGGTAGAGGCTGAGAGAGCCACGGACTGTGCGCGTTCAGGCCAAACACCCTCACTGGCACTCTCCCTAGCGAGTGAGCTGAAATTGATATTGTGGTGCCAAAAATGGAGGTGTGACGCTGCCCCTGGTGGACAGTGTCAGCACTACACGCAGGCTGGGTAGCAGCTGAAGCTCATTCCAGTTAGCTCAGCTGCTACCCATTGCCTGATCAGTGGGCTGGATAAACGGCCTTGCTCTGAGGCCTAAGGATGGATATTTTTCCTGAGAACTGCTGTGTGTTGGAGATCATGTTGTGGACATTGCACTTCGTTTGGACTGTGGCATTTTTGGGTCATAGCTTCCCACTTATTAGATTTTTTAAAATATATATATTTTTTTATTATTTGAGTATTTTGAGGACCTTTTTGCCTTGAGGCGACAGTGCTAACCACTGCTCCACCACTCTCAATAATGATAATAATAATAATAATAATAATAATAATAATAATAATAATAATAATAATAATAATAATAATAATTTTTTATTTCTGCTCTCTCTGAAAGCCCAGGCAGGCTGTCCCATCGCTGAAGCCACCCGCACTGTCAGCTGGAACCCAAGCGTAACCGGGGGCGATGGCTGCAGCCGCGCATACGAAGAGACTCCAGCAGTGTGCCACAAAGCCGCGCGCGGTACAGCCTTTGATGCCAGAGGGGGGCGGGGGGGGGGGGGGGGGGTGCTGGGGCACCAAAGATATCAGTGGGTTCCCTCTCGTTCCCCGTGTCCCAAGGGCTGACACATGCTGAGCGCTATCTTTCTCTCTCTCTCTCTCGCTCTCTTTCTGTCCCTCTCTCTCTCTCTCTCTTTCTGTCCCTCTGTCTCTCCCTCCCTCCCTCCCTCCAGTCTCTCATTACTAGGTTGATAAAGCTCTTCCCCATGGGGGGGGGGGGGGGGGGAGCTGTCTAACGCAGGTTTGTTGGGCGGAGTTGTGGGCGGGGCTGTGAGGTTTAATCCGGCCCAGAGGCAGATGCCCCGGCATCACAGTGCTCGTTGAATCATTCGCCAGGGTGGGGGGGGGGGGGGGGTGGGGGGTTAGGCGGGGCCGGGCCAGGGCCTGGGGGTCACTCGGGGGGTAAATCCTCTCGTTTGGAGCCGTGTGAGGACACGGCGATTATGGCGCATCAGGCTGCCCGTGTCTCCGCGTTCAGTCAGGCAGGGTAAAACGATTTTCCGGCGGTCCCGCGCCGTGACCTTCCCCCGGCCGACGTGATTCGCTCGCCCCGGCCGACGTGATTCGCTCGCTCGTGCTGACGCTGTCACATTACGCCGTCCCGCGGAGCCGTCAAAAACGGGGCGCGGAAAAGGGGGTTCGGCTGAAAAAATCATCGGTCCTGTCTAGCAGCCTGAACGAGCCAATGAAAGACTGCAGGGATGAAACAGGATGTGTTCACACACACACACACACACACACACACACACGCGCACACACACACACACACACACACACACACACACACACACACACACACACACACACACACACGCGCGCGCTCAGTCTTACCCCTGTGTGCAGTTGGTGTGGCAGGGGTGGCACTCCTTGTTGGCCTCTGCGTATTTGAAGATGAAGCTGTTGGCCCCCTGCAGGCCATCCGGGCACTTCTCCACGCAGTTGGGGCCGTCTTTGAAGTGCGAGCACTTAACGCAGTGATCGGGACCCTGTGTTCCACAGCCGGGGCGGGAAGGGGGTGTGGGGGGGGGGGGGGGGAGGGGGGGGCGGGGGGGGAGGACGGGGGGCGCGGGAGAGGAGGAGGAGGAGGAGGAGGAGAGAAACGTATAAAAGAGTAAGCAACCAGGCCGAGGATCATAACCATCGCTCAAAGCACGCACAATAACCATAAGCGCGGACACGGGGAGGATTTATGGAGATAATAATGGAGGCTGGGAGAGAGGAGACAGGAGAGGGGGGCCGTTAAAGAGCCTCTCAGCACAGGCAGCGCTACGGGCGCTAGGAGACGCGCGGACTGACGGACACACGCTTTCTGACGGACGTGAGGACAAAAACAGCTTCTCATGGGAGCAGGGCTAGCCATGTCGTAACCGCAAAACATCTGCTGGATTCTGTGTGTGTGTGTGTGTGTGTGTGTGCGTGTGTGTGTGTGCATGTTCTTGTGTGTGTGTGTGTGTGTGTGTGTGTGCATGTTCCGGTGTGTGTGTGTGTGTGTGTGTGTGTGCCTGTGCATCTGTGTGTGTGTGTGTGTGTGTGTGTGTGTGTGTGTGTGCCTGTGCGTCTGTGTGTGTGTGTGTGTGTGCGTGCATGTGTGTATCTGTGTGCATGTTCCTGTGCATCTGTGTGTGTGTGTGTGTGTGTGTTTATGTGTGCATGAGTGCGTGTGTGTGTTTGAGTGTGTGAGCGCATATCTGCTTTTGCATATGCAGCGTATGCACACTCACATAAGTATCATAATGATCACAGTATAACATGGCAGTTTTAAACGCAGTGACACATTTAATGTGCCTTTCTACCACCAGGGAAAGTGTAAATTGCAATCCAGAAATCCAACCCTAATAAACGAATAAATACTTTAAATTCGGCAATTACAAAGACTGAAAAACAAAACAAAACAAAAGAAACAAAAAATAAAAAACGTAACTGCTGGACTGCGGCTAATGAAATTTACTGCAGCCTCTTCAGTTAAGCAGCCCTGTGGCTGGAGCTTCACACAGAACTGAGAGCCTTTGATGCTGTCAGTGTCAGAGTGTATTTGATCTGACAACGGACAGCCTCTCGTGTTCGAAACGTCAATAACACACAAGGCAGCTCGGGCCTCCGTCACATATCAGGTGCTAGTTTGGGAGGACTGCCCCCCCCTCTGCCCGCCCCCCCCCCCTCCCCTCCCCAGCATGGCCGAAGTGGGGGAGGCTATGGCCCGCCCCTTTAGGAAGCCCGTGCGGCTCTCCCGCAGGGCTGTCATAAATGTTCTTTACACAGCCGATATCCACAAATACCCATTTAACAGACCCTCGTAAAATAAGAAGAAAAAAAAAACTCATCCACTCATCTGTGGTGGGCCAGGTAGACACGTCACCTTTTCACTGCCAATTCTGAAAAAGACCGTCACTGTCGACATTTCTAACACAGAAAAGCTTTATTTCTCACCGTGTTTACCTGCAACCTAGGGCAGGCTGAGCCATCCCTTTGCAAAAGCAGAGGCCGTGCTGGAGAGGGATGTGAGTGGTCAATGTGCAGGCATAACGGCAGTTTTTTTTTCTATTAGGGAACAGCACACTAGCTAACATCGCGCGCAAATATGAGTCCCATGCTTTCAGTCGCCAGTGTCGATTGTGACATCAGCATTAGAATCGTTCAGTGAGAACATTCCAATCACATGCAGTACGTGTGATCTCACACTTTAAAGGGGGTAAGTACAATCAGTGCAGGGCCGGGCTGGATCTTACCGGGCCGTGGCACGTCAGCATGTCGTCCTCAGCCTTCTCACACTGGGCATCACATTCCAGGCAGACCGAGCCGTTGGCAAACTCACGCACATCCCTGAGAGAGAGACAGAAATAGAGAGAGAGAGAGAGAGATAGATTCAGATTACTTCAAATCCCTGAGCTGACTGCACACCAGTGAATGGGAGTTGACGGGATGAATGCACAGGTGTGAATGAAACCATCTTATATTCAACACTCTGAAAAGCGGGGAGAGAAAATTGTGCCGGCTTCACATTACTGGCGTTCAGCAGACGCTCTTATTGAGAGAGACTGTCACAGAACTTTTTTACATCGTATCCTTTTATAGGCTGGATGGGGACTGAAGCAATTCAGCAATTCGAAGCACCTCGCTCAATGGCACAATAGCAGGGGCCTAATCGAACCCGCGACCTTTAGGTTACAAGACCACTTCCCCTACCCATTATACTGCACTGCTTCCCCACACGTTATTATCAAGGGGTAAAAGACCCTTTCACATCACGGTGATTCTGGGCTACAATAAATGTGTTCTGTTCAATGGAATAAAAAGATATTTGATTCTCAGGGCACTCACCAGAGTGGTTATTCAATTGTGACGACTGGGCCACGTCATATTCTCTGAGGTTAGTCAAACGCAAAGCACGCGACACAGGTATGCAATCACCCAATCCGGCTGCTAACGTCGCTAACGACGAACCGGCCCAAACAAGCCGGACCGCTTTTCCTCGGAGAGCGAATTACGTCGATACGCTTAGCCTCGGCCAACGAGCAGCTCCGCCCCGGAGTCCGTAAAATTCTCCAGGGGCGCCAGATCAACCCCCGAATCCAGTTACCGAGCCGCCCCTTCGCGGCGGGAGAATCCGCGAATCCGCGAATCGGAGAGCGCTACACCCGGGCAGAGGCTGTTCTGATTAAGCGCGGCCTTGAGCCGGATCAATATCCTAAATAAGCGAGTGACGGGGCCGATGAATAATTAACGGAGCTATAATTAATTTACCAACACAGGGCCCGCTCGGCCTTCTGGGAGGCACGAGAGAAGCTTCTCTGAACTTTTTCTCTCTCTCTCTCTCTCTCTTTTTTTTTGTTTTTTTTTTCCAAAAGGGCTAGCTGAGGAGATTACCTTGGACGAAGGAGGAGGAGGAGGAGGAGGAGGAGGAGGAGAAGAAAAAGAAGATGACAAAGAAGAAGAAGAAGAAGAAGAAGAAGACATTGACAGCCTTCCATTTATATTCTTATTAATGTTTTCCCACTTTCAATCAAGGCAGTCCAGGGGTGGATCTGAGGGGGTTTTTATTGGACATGGAAATGAGACAGCGAGCCAAAACACTACAGCATGATGACGTGTCTGTCTGAGAATGAGACACTTGGAGCTAGCGAAGCCAGCACATCGCTCAGACTTCATCATCACTGCCGGTCATTAAATCTTACTGCTGCTAATGCAGCAGCAAAAAAAAACCTCTCAGATCCTGTTTAAGCCTAAAGAATCTCAAAGAGATACACTGTTTGTTTTAAAGTTTAAAACTACGGAGGCCAAGGGTGTTAGATTCAATCACAGACACACTTGCAGAGAGACGCACGCATACACATCATACACACATGCACACAAATACACACACACCCACGCATGCACGCACAAACGCATTCTTGTACACACGCACACACACACACACACGCACACACATGCACGCACGCACAGACATACATACAGTACACATGCGCAGGCACACACACACACACACATACACACGCACGCACCACATGGAAGTTGCTAGCTATATTCAGACTTCCACCACTGTGGTACTGTTCTCCCCAAAAATACCCCTATTCCCATAACACCCACACTACCTCCTGACCAAAATCTCACACCCTCACCCACCAGACCCCACCACTGTGCCCGTGTCCAACAGGATGGATTAAGTCCAGGCTCAGCCGGGGAACATGTGTTCTTTCTGCTTTTTAATTAAAGGGGATCGACTCTCTGGGAGAAGAATTCAATTACAACTGACTACTGTTTATCTAGGCATGAAAAAAAAAACACACATTGGATTATGACAGAGCCAATCCTTTGTCCAGCAATGTTCACTTTAAAACCATTCATTTTTTTCTTCTGTCTCCTTTTTCTTCTTCTTAATTAAAAAATATAAAGCACACAGAGAAAAGAAACAGACTGGAAAAAAATGTTCAATATTATTCTTTACTGTAGAATTAGTAGCAGCCTTAGAAGAGTGCTGGTGAATATGAGCATGGCATTAGGCCTAGGAGACAATGAAGGACACCCGGAATGTCACTGTACAGGCGAGCAGGGAGGGAGGACTGGGGCTCTGTTGCCCCTCGTGTTCTGGACTAGCAAATCCCCGCAAAGGTCTCCTCCAAAAACAGACGCCCGGTCTCCAAAGTGCGTCACTGGTCCGTCACCTCAGACACATCTCCGTTTTTGGAAAGGCTTTGCCGTTATAACCCCAGGTCTTCCTTTGTTATTAGCATGCTGACGTTCGTTCTTTTCCCGAAAGTTCGTTCTCTTGAGATATTGTTTTTTTTGGCGGGAACTCACATCCCCAGCTGGGAAATAAAGAGCTTTCTTTCTGGTCTTCCTTCTGAAACGGGGGGGGCGACCAATCACGACCAAACCGAGGCTGCTGTGCCCCCCTCTCTCTCCTGAGGGGGGGGGGGGGGGGAAACAGAGACTCGTTCCCGTTTCGGGAGCGCCCGCTTCTCACTGTCCCGCCAGCGCTCTGAGACGGAGCGCGGCGCGGGATTAGCGGGGCCCGGGGCCCGGGGCCCGTCCCGCCTCGCCACCCCGCCGCACGCCGGTCGCCCAATCCGCAGGAGCGACTTTTTAATTAAACCGTTTTTTTTTTTTTCCTTTTCCCCCCCCCGCTCGCTTATCTGGCATAATTCCACCCCCCCTGAATCCCAGTAGGGCATTGCGAGCCAATCCGTGCGTCGCTTCCAGCTGCTTCCCCTTCGCCCTCTCGCAGGGGGCGGGCCAGCTGAGGTACTGTCCCGTGACTGCCCCGGTCACATTGGGGAAGCCTGTCCTCTTACCCTTTTGAGTTTTGCAACGTCGTTCGAAATTGTGCTTTTTAAATTTCATTTGTCTTTTTTTTTTGCACAGCACGAAACTAGACAGTCCACTAATGTAACCTAGAGCTGTGTTTTTTTTTTTTTTTTAAAACAAAAACAAAGCACAGCTTTTATGTGGTTGGCTACAAACAGCATTCAAGATAAACCCCTGAAACTATTTCACCCATCACTTTCCTGAACCAATGAGCAGGCTTGGCTCTGGGTGGCTGAATGTGATTGGTGCATTGGCTGGATGGCTGAATATGATTGGGGTTCACAGCAGGACTAACAGACAGAGAGGATGGACAGGTAAGGAGGTACTGGCTCTTAGAAATAGAAATAGAGAGTATCACATTGTAAAGCAGACAGAGGCAAGCTTGCCCTGAAAGTATGAGTAGCTTGGGGGGGTGGGGGGGGGGGGGGGGGGGGGGGGGGGGTTGGGGGGTGTGTGGGTGGTTGTGTGAAGGAGACCTTGGGCTGTGACATGGGGTTAGGGGGGTGGGGCAGAAGTCAGTCTCATCTGTCAAAATGTTACCTGCCCTACGCTGTAACAACTTTCTGGTTAAACTCTACAATCACTAATGTATGCTTGCAACCTTTGATTGACTGGTACTGAAGAAAAGAAAAGGCAAGTATAATTTCTTAAGTATAAAAATATCCCTGCTTCACATGTGAACACGTGGGATATCCACAAGACAGAGTGCTTCAGGAGTGCACTGCGGAATCAGGCTGCATGTGCGTGGCGCCTTCTGCTGGTGAACAAGCAGTGGTCACGTGCACAGGCAGCCATGCCGTACGTCTCGTCCCCCTCCTACCGTACCTCTTTGAGCTCGTCACTCTTTTCTCGACCACAGCATGCCTGGTGCGAAGCTGGGTTTTAGACCTCGAGACTCTGGGTTGGGAATGCAAGAAGAGCATTACAGGATGGTCGCTTCGATTCCTGGATGCTGATTGGCTGAGATTGATGATTATTCGTTGATTATAAATCCGATACAGTAACAGCTACTCAAACAGCCTGTTTGTAAACAGTATCACTCCATGCAAAAAACGTTACTTAACAAATGATATTATAAAATAAGCAGTATTCTGTCATCAACCTATTGTTTCTATATGTTGTAAATGTTTTATAAACGCAACATGACCGTGCTGTATTGTGTAGCTGTGTAGCTGTAGCCATGACTATGATTATGACCATGATACAGCACGGCCTCTCATGCTGTATGGCTTAATTAAAATATGTCTTCGCTGGAGGGCTGCTTCAGTGTGTGAGAACAAAGGCATTGTGTGCAGCCTTACATTTCAGGACTGTTCCGGAAACTTCTACTCTAAGTTCAGCGCAGCCCTGGTGTGAGCTAGCTGGAAGTACTGCGTGCCATAAAGAAAATCCCTGATCACATGACAGCCTGACTACAGATCTGCTGTCATTAAACGGAAAATAAGCATTTGAAGAAGTGCATTAATTTCTTTTGCTAAACACATAAAACCGGTGATATTAATCTGTCATAAATAAAAGAAGAATCTGGCTGCTTTTCACTATTTTTTTCAAGCAGAAATGTATGAAAAATGCCACGCCGTCTAAGATATGTGACAGATCGGTTGTTCATTTATTTTCAGAATGAAACACACCAGTATATATGATATTCTTATCACAAACACGCTGTATTATGACTCATTTAATGAATTAGCCAATTTCCTCAAAAACCGACTTGAGATAAATATGCATAATACAGCAATTACACCACCAAATACATGCTATAAAAACAAATCCGTCTTTTAATGTTGAAAGAATGGTTTTAAGTGTGGGAAAAGTGCATCTGTCTTTATTCAAAAGCTATATCACTTTCCTTGGAATGCTTTGTGTCATATGCTGCCTCACAGTTCTGGCAACACTCACTGTACGTTCTTTTAGAAAAATAAACAAAAAAACAAAACCACGTCCTGTATCTCGTGCACTGTAAATGAACATGCATATGCACAAACACACGGGCAGGAAGAAGAAAGCCGAATACAGTTTTAAAAAAATGTTAAATTGCGTACCTCTCGGGCACTGTTGGACACACTAGACATGAAACGGCACACTGCCCCACGCTACTGTTACAGCAGAGGACGCCTCACGGGTAGAAAGTTCCAGAAATCCGGTGATTGGCGGCAGCGGCGCCGCCCACTGGCCCCGCCCACTCGCGACAGCGGTGCGCCGCCTCCTCTCTCCTCGCTCTCCGGAGCCCGCGTAGCGCGCCCGCCTCGTCGCCGCTTCGGAGAGAAAACCCGCCGACAGGAGCGTCCGCCGGAGCCGCGGGTTTGGTTCGGCGCGCCTTTAATTCGGGGTCACGGTGAGAGGCGACGGTGGCCCCCCCGGGGGACAACGGCGCGGGGCAGACGTGAAACGCCCTCGCGCCGCTCGTGTTCGCGTTACCGCGAGAACGGGCGGCTTTGGCTGTTTTTTTTTCCCGTCGCGGCTCGCGGAGGACGGCGGATTTTTTCGAAACGGGAGAGCGCGTGTTCCCCGCTCCGCGTGGGTTTGCGCGGCGTGTGGAGCGCTAACGCTAAAGCTCCCAGCACTCTCCCTTGACGATATCCGCGCGGCTATCTGATGTGTTTCATTACCACGCAAGATGGCGGCAAAAGCGGGCCTCAGGCTTAGAGTTCAGATGAGCACCGCAGACGTTTCTGAGACACGTGAAGGACGCGGCGTTACTGTCACGCTTTCTGCGAAAACCTGGGAGTTTCTCACTCCACGCTGTGTGTGAGTGTGTGTGTGTGTCATCCACGATTCTTAAAAATACGAGACGGTGTTCCGTGGTCCCCCGGGACGTCTAGCTCACCCTTCGTACAGGTTGCAGGATTCCACGCAGATGCGCCCCCTGCTGAAGAAACGGCAGGACAGGCACTGGTCCGGTCCCGGGCCCCAGCACCCTCCGTCCGAGCACAAGGGGTCGCACACCATCCGCTCCAGGGCTGCAGGACAGAGGTGTAACACATTTATAACACTGTTATAACACGTTTATAACATGTTTATAACAAATTATAACAACTGCATTACAATTATAACAACTACATTAGAGCTGTCATAATAATAGGCTTTATTTTACGAATTCCCCTTTTGAAATGAGCTGTTATGTTGACAGCTGTATATATAAAACAACAGCAATACTCCATGAATACTGATTGGACGGCTTTTAACTCATTTTTAAGGCGATTCCTAAAGAGACACACAAATTCTACCTTGCTGGGTTACACTGTTGGAAAGTTGAAATTCTGGTCATATTGTAATTGAAAAAACACAACAAAAAAAACAAAACAAAACATAACTCCCGGTGTATGGCCCTCAGGGTATTTTCAAAAGCGTGTGCGTGCGTATCCTTTGTCGAAATGCGGAGACAACAAGCGAGCTGGAATCGTGAGGTTTAGCACACGGGCTGCGCTCGTTAGGAAGAGACCGTGGAGACGATCGTGCGCTGGGGCCAGCAGGATGGTGGCTCCGTGTTTTTGTGCCAGGGCTGAAGAGAAGTGCTGGGCAGGGGGGGCAGGGGTGGATGGGTGCCATACGGGGGGGGCACTGGGGAGGGGGTTAGGCTGATTCCAAGAGCCCAGACTGACAGGGGGCCCTCAAACAATATTAGAGCATACTGTATAGAGGTGCCATATGGGTGGGGGGGAGACCAGGGTTCGACACTTGCGGAGTTTGCTGGGTGCTGGGTTTGACCTGATGTGCTTGCTATTTGGGGGTTCAGGCCTGTATTTTGCTTGTTTTTTTTTGCTACTCTTTTTGCTACTCTACATCTTTCTGAGTTTTCTGTAAACAAAAAAAAAGTGCTATACAAATACACACCATGACCGACTTTTGTTAGTGCCAGTACAGAGTAGCATCCCGCTCACTCAGTGTGGATAACCCCCCCACCACCTGCCCCCCCCCTCCCCCCCCCCCCCCCTCGATCAATGGCTGGGTGAGGAGGGGACTAATGGACACGACTGACTGGTCCACTACTGCTGTACTTAAGTCCATTAAAGCTCCCTGAGGTGTATTCAAGTGTCTCTCTCTCTCTCTCTTTATCTCTCTCTCTCTCTCTCTCTATATATATATATATATATATATCACTTTCTCTCTTTATCTCTCTCTCTCTATATCTCTATATATATATATATCTCTCTCTCTCACTCTCTCTCTATCTCTCTCTCTATATATATATCTCTATATATCTCTCTCTCTTTTTCTCTCTCTCTCTCTTTATCTCTCTCTCTCTATATCTCTATATATATCTCTCTCTCTCTCTCTCTCTCTCTCTCTCTGGATGCCCCCTTGTTTCCGACTGGCGGAGCGTAACGTTTTCAGAACCTCACATCAACCATGTGACAACGATGCCCACCGCTGAGTTGAAAGCACATTAAAAAAAAAAAAAAAAATATTTGATAGCCTTGTGTTCTGGATGTGTGGCTGGGGCGCCCGTTCTCTAAAAATGGACCGGTCCTCTGCCGGACGGGGATAAATAAACCTCAAAAAAGCAGCAAAACACAGATTCTAAATGATATCGGCTTTTCAATACCAAGCCGAGCTCTAGGCTCGGAGCGTTTTTGTCTTTTTGGTGCCATGCACGGAATATTTTGAAAAAAAAAAGCTCTTGAGAGGGAGAGGGAGCGAGTTCAAATCAATGGGAACGAAGGGTATGTGAATAAAAGAACACGGCCTGTTTGGAGAAATGAAAGCCCGTCCTGTTCATGTTCCAAAGCTCAGTGTGTATTTAGTGCTTTAGGTCACTGAGGGAACAGAAAAACAAAAACAACAAAAAAAAAAAAGGAAAAACACACAGGCACACTAATGGTAATGGGGGTGATGGTGTGCCTGTGTGTTTGTGTTTGTGTCTGTGCATGTGTGTGTGTGAGAGAGGGGGGGATGGATTATAATGAAGACACAGAGATATCAGAAATTTGGCCGCTTCAAAGCTTGGCGCCCTGCTGCAGACGCACAGTATGCGCTGTGTTGATGTTGAAGGCCGAGGTGGGACTCTAGGGAGGGGGGGGGGGGGGGGGGGGGGGGGTTGTTGCTGTGCCGTTTGGAAGCCGCTGATGTGGACAAACAAACATGATCACCACCTCAAAATAACACCCTGTTCTGCTGAAAGAAAGGAGGGTAGAAAGAAAAGGACTTGGATCTTCATCGCCATCTCCCCATGACAAATCCAGAGGTGGGGAGGTCAGACAGCACTCGCACTGTGTCCAGGTACCGACGACCGACAGCAATCCCACAATCCTCAACCTAGGTTTCCAGACCCCCCCCCCCCCCCCCCCCCCAACCCACCCCGCTGTGGTTCATTGCAAGCCCATCACTCGATAACTCACTTGATCTGATTACCGCGCGGCAGCCCAAAGTTGAATAGGACCTAATGGCCCTAACTGCGCACTTAGCTCGGCAAACAACTCGCCCGGTCAATATCACATCCGCCTCGTTAGCACAGCGATGCGGCGGGCCGCGGTTGAAATTGCGCACTTAGCTCGGCAAACAACTCGCCCGGGTCAATATCACATCCGCCTCGTTAGCACGCGCTGCGGCGGGCCGCGGTTGAAATTGCGCACTTAGCTCGGCAAACAACTCGTCCGAGTCAATATCACATCCACCTCGTTAGCACAGTGCTGTGGCAGGCGGCAGTAGACGTTGCGCACCTTGAAATCTATTCTAGAAGCTTCTGAAGAAGGTTGGGGGGGGAAGGAGGGGTGGGGGATGGAGGTATGATCTTCACACCAGAATAAACCCCCCCCCCCCCGCCCTCTCTTCTCCTTCCCTTACACCCCCCCCAGCAGGAGCCAAACCCCGGTCTCCACCCCAGTCTTCCTGCCGGGCCCGTCCAGGTGTGGACGGCCACATGGGGAGAGGGGGTCACACCAGCCCCCCGCGGTCTGTCCTCTGCGCCCCAATGTCAGGAGATCTCCAGCTGTGTCCTGCGTCGCGACCGTCCCTCCTCGCCATCACGGGCTCGAGCGTGGCGGATACGTCACGGCAGCGTCAGCAGCGGCAAGGAGCACCGAATAACGCCGTTTCACACGGACGTCTGCTTAACGCTTCCAGGAAAGCTTTAACGTTTCAAAGCAGGCGTAATTCAGTGTACTGCAAAGCTCTGACACTGCCGGTAATTTTTTTTACAAAAGTCAAAGGCCTACTTTTCTTTTGTGCTACTGTTTGCTATTTAAAATGAAAAAAAAAGTAAAAGAAGAAAGAAGAAAAAAAGAAGTGAAATGAAATGCTTAGAGAAGCTGTTACTAGCTTTCACTGACAAGTCTACCTCAAACAAAGTCTGTGGTCCATCAGAATAGCTTCCAAGCTGGACTTTGAGGCAAATCTGGTCTGGCTAACCCAGTCGGTCAGACTACACAGTTGGTATTTTCACCACAACAGCAACAGCCGCATTCTGCTCAGAATAGAGTTTGATTCAAATTGAGCAGTTATTCTTCGACCGGAGTAAAAATTGAGGTCAGATGATAAAGTGAGCTCTTTGGCAGCAGGGCGTAATTATCACAAGATCGAACACACGTTTAGGGGTTCAGTGCGATAGTGGGGCGATAGTTTTGGGGGAGGGGGCACGTAAACTCACTGCACTCCCTGGGTTCGCGGTTGTTCCGGATCAGGACCTTCTGGTTGCCGGTGCGGAAGAGGCTGGTCCAGTTGACCGTGTTGTAGTAGCAGAGCTGGCTGTTGTTGGTGATGTAGACGTTGCCGGCGCTGATCTCGTTCAGTGACTGCAGCTGCAGGGAGGAGATCCACTGCTGCTTCAGGATCAGCAGGGAGATACCACTGTGGGGGGGGGGGGGGGGGGTGGGGGGGGGTTGGAAAGTCCAATAGAAATATTGTTAACATCTGTTGAGATGGTCAGAATGCAGAACAGCAATACAGGGGACAGAAACATTTAGAGATATTCAATATCTCCATTGCCAAAGCATACTGTTTGTACAAATAAAATATTGAAAAGAAAATTATAACAGTCACAATAAACAAACAGGAACACTAATAGCAATTATAACCTGACTAATAACAAAAAGTTCTAAATGATATTTTTATAAATTATGTAATCGATATTTTATAATAACAATTAATCGCAGTTTATAGTACTTTGTCACAGGCAATCTCATGTAACTTTCATGGTCTCTCTCTCTCCCTCTCTCCGTATCTCTCTCTCTCTCTCTCTCTCTCTCTCCTGTCTCCCTCTCTCTCTATCTCTCTCTCCCTCTCTCCCCCTTTCTCCCCTCTCAATATAACTTCCCCTCACTCTCTCCCCCCATGTCTCCTTCTCTCCCTCACCCTCTCTCTCTCCCTCTCTCTCGTGGTGTCAGCTGACTTGGCTCTCCTGTTGCCCCACACACTGTATGAAATGAAATAATTGCTACATTGGCTGGGCTTCCTCAGACACACCCATGCAGGATAATCCACACTGGCAGACAGAGTCCACACTTCTGTGACACTGTGTTTCAGCACAGCCAGAGCCTCAGCCAATGACAGTCCAGTTCTCCGCAAACGAAAGCACTGGATCTCCATCACAACTCCAAACACTCCCTGACCTCTGACCTTTCCTGAAGTCCTTTGAGCATGCTCTGCTAAAAACAGTTAACGTCCTCTATAGATGAAACTATATTGACAGCTATAGCAGGAATGAAGGGTAATCTGAAGAGCTATTCTATGAGAATAAGGAGGAATTACACACCCTTTACAAGACAACTGGGGTGGGGGAAAAATCCTCATAAAGATCTCCATTTACAACAAGGGTAAAACTTTGGCTCACGCACCAAAAATGATAAATTATGAGAACAACACAGGCACTTATTTATATCCATTTAATAGCCCCGTTTTAATGCTGCTTGGGACCTCTTAAACCAGCGCCCTATTTATTTTGCTGCTTTAATGTACTGGACGCAAAATGTACTGTTCCAAAAACTAATTATCAACTCTGCGGTGAGGGTGACATTCATTTTTAAATATGTATATAACTGACTAAGTGTGATAACTGAGAATTACATTTGTTCTTTCATAAGCAGTTTCTGATTCAGGTCAATGGGAGACATCCTTGATCTCCACTGTATTTACACTGGGATAGTTTGGAATGATTACTTGAGAGTCATATTACTAGAAGCCAAAAGCAGAAATGTTGTTGGTGCTCTTTAGATTTGTTGAGTTGTTGTGGATTAGAAACTGAACTCGCTGGCTTTCTTGTTTCATCATAAAGCCACTTTTACTGCTTACCTATACAGTGACCTTCCACCAATGGTTGCCAGGTTGGAGAAGACACTCAGGTCTGTCATGTTCTCCGGCCAGGACTGGATGTTTAGAACCCTTTTTTGGGGGGCAGGAAGAGAGAATGACATGTACAATCAGCACTGATAAATTATCTCTGATACTGACATGAACACCAATGCAAATCAATCCCATAGGTCCAGTAAAATGTGATGGACAATAAAATGTGTGGATGCGTGAGACTATGTAAGATACTGCTGACACCGGTTACAATAAAAAAATAAAAAAAAAAAATAAAATAAAATAAAAACTTTTCCACACCTTTGAAAAACTTCATTACCACTGACCTCTTGTTAAATGGCTCAATCAAATGAATCCATAAATGAACAGTGAACAGCATGTTCTTGTCCATCCTTGTTTCATTTACCATTTTACAACGGTTGCTTAAATAAACAGTTTTGATAACAAGAACAAAACTTATGAGAAGTAAGCATTTCGCAAATTGCTAAAATTGCTTTAACATTGAAAACCCCAGACAGACCACATTTGTAAGGACAAATTAAGTTCTGTTACTGAAATTAGATTGCTTTTATGCAGGTACTAAACAAATATATAACTTTGGGAGCATGTTTTGAAGGAAAACAATATTGTCCTAATGAACAGAATGTGCTTAATATAACAGCACTTCCACTGGTATTATTGCAAGAAAGGATACTTTTGCAAAGATACGGAACAAAACAAATTATACCATTTTGCAATCAGAGCTGTAA
>CM045885.1:72807862-72840362 GCA_025169545.1 Anguilla japonica
TCCATCTTGTTGCTGGGACAGGCACGCACGCAGGAGCTGTGATCCACCACAAAGTTATCTGCAGAGCAAACAGAGGTAGCGTTTCAAACGGGTTCACTGAATGATGAATGGAACTGCACACAGTACACCGTGCACCGAATGACACAATGCACATTTTATACTTTCCATTATTTACTAAAAAAAGGCGTTGTTTTTACAAAGAAATAACTCTGAATAAGAGCAATGTGATAGAGTAGCATCCCACCAGTGAATCACAACTACTACATTTCACACATCAGTCTGAGGCCCACATAGACATTAGCACTGCAGCATCACAGAGAGGATCTCCTTATTTAAAAATACAGGGGAAGCTACTGAATGAATTCTGACGGTCTACAGCAATGGTGAGCAATCCTGTTCCTGGAGATCTACCATCCTTTAGGTTTTTACTCCAACCCTAACAAGGCACACCTCACTCAACAGCTGAGCTGATAATTAGTAGTCAGGTGTGCCAAATTTGGGTTTAAATGAGGATGGTAGATCTCCAGGAACATGGTTTATTACCACTGACCTACAGTAACGCCCCCTGAAAACAGATGACTCTAACAGACAGAACACTGTTTGTGTGTGTGCGTGTGTTGATGTTAATACGGTGAGCTCTCTTGGGGAGCGTCTGCTGATTGGGAAGGGGGGGGCGTATTAAATCACATCCCCTGTGACTGCCTCCTCTTTCTGTCCCAGCTGAACCCACTCTATGTTACAGGGGTGTCAAATCTTACCTCTGAAAAGGGCCGGTGTGAGGGCAGATTTTTGTTTTAGCCCAGCACTACGGAACCTGATTCAACTAATTAAATCAAACAATGATGATTAAATAATGATGGTCTTCAATCAAGACCTTGATAAGTACAATCAGCCGTTGTAGTGCTGGGCTATTACAAAAGCCTGCGCCCACACCGGCCCTTTTCGGATAAGATTGGACACCCCTGGCTATATTATATCCAAAAGACATGCCCTTCCTACCCCTCCAAAAAGGGTCCCGTCCAGCACTCTGGGCTGAGGACTGGGGCGTCCCGTAGAGAGACCCGGGACACAGAGGCGGAGGTGGTGGGAGCATCACTTTCATTAAAACACTTAAACTGCCCCTGGGAGATTCGTGGAGCCAGAATGGCGCCCGACGCTGTCGGAAGAACAGCGCTATAAGGAAGTGGCCTGTGTTTGTGGGAGAGAGTGAGGACATGGAGTAAAGCACAAAGAACCCGACTGGATCGCATGAGTTCAGTCCCCTGAACAGCATTAGATCGCTAAAGTTGTAGCCCTTAATGAGATTCTTTACACTGCTTGCCTTGGTTAAAAAAAAAAAAATTTCTTCAAAAACAAACAGCAAGTGCATCACAGTGTTTTAAGTGCACTGCACTTTGGGCATCTGCTCAGTTAAAATGCAGACTGCACACTGCAGGGAACAGAGCTACGGTCACTGGTGACACCAGCCTGGGGGGGGGTCTCAGCCTGGGGGGGGGGGGGGGGGGGCAACAGACTCAAATGGGAAGTGAGGGCCGGTGGTTGGAGCCTCAGACAGCCGATCAGAGGCAGGGGAGGGGGGGTGGACTGTGTCCCTGGTAGTGCTCAACCACCATCCTCAGGCAGGCACCCACTACAAGCATAAACCCAGGGATTTAAATGTCAGTGTAGCAAAGTCCCACCTCCAAACTTCCCAGGACACCTTCGTCCCTGCTGAGTCAGTAAATGTTAATTGCCCTCCCCTCGCCCCCCCCCCCCCCCCGCACTGCTAGTCCCCAAGGCCATGTGTGACGTTGGGGGGGCGGGGGGGTGGTTCTGTCCTTAGCTTCTTTCGACCAGTCAGTGCCTTGAATCCGCTTCCATTTGTATAATGGCCGAGGTCAATGCTGTACGACTTTAAGGACAAACAGGAATGTTTGCCTCGTTACAGTCGCTGAAAAAACCACAATAAATAATACAAGTGCAGTGGTGAAAAATACAAGATCTGGTGAATCCACTGCACAAGCCTGAATGTGAATGTGGAATCCTGTAGGGCTACTCATTCTGTGGGTCTATAACCAGACTTCTCCAGCGTGAACTACTACAGAAGCTAAAAAAGAACAACAGCAAAAATAAAACAGCCATTTATGATAAATAAGGAAATCCTTCTGATCATCTGTCTGGTTTTCACTCTCGTCGCTAATGCTTTGTATCTCAGTGTCTTTCTTTGTAGTGTGCAATTTATGTGCACAAGAGAACTCCCAACAGTGCCTTGAAAACCTACACCAGAACACCTACTCATCTTAGATGTTGAAATCAGTAAGAAAATGGAAGGCGATGGTGTGTGATGTGTGTGTCTCAGTTGTTTTTTTCTCCTTCTTCTTACTTTAACCTAATGTTCAAGACAGCCTTTTATCCCTCGTGAACAAAGCCGAAAATAAGGAGCCAGCAAATTCCGCTGCCGTGGAACTGACTTGATTATCAAGCAAAAAAGGATTCTTATTTCTGTGATTTCCATTGCTTTTGTACATAACTTATTGAGGAAAAAAAAAAAAAAAAACAAATGGCTTTAAAACTATCCATTATTCATGTTTTATAAAGCATACTCCAGATATAGTGTAGAGGTGTGTGTATGGATGCATGCTGGTGGGTGAGGGCTTGCATACTCAAGAGTGTGTGCATGTTCGTGTGTGCGTATGCGTTGATTCTTGAGTGCATGCTGGTGCATGTGTGCATTCAAGTGTCCACGCACGTTTGTGTGTGCATACACGCTGATTCTTATGTGCATATACTAGGTGCATGTGCACGTTCAAGTGTGTGTACACTTCTATACATACATGTGTACTTATTTGTGAGTGCACGCTGGTGCATGTACACATTCATGTGTGTGTGCACATGTTTCTGTGGATGCTCTTGCGCTGGTTCATGTGTGCATGCTGGTGCACGTGTGTTTGAGCGTGCTCGCTCACGTGCCCATCCAGTCGCCGCGTGTGTGCATGCACGAGCTCGCGTACAGGGGTGTGGGGGTCTTACGTGGACACTTCTTGACGCAGAACGCCCGTAGGTGTACTTGGCCTTGGGGTTGTGCTCCAGCTGGAAGGTGGTGGGGTTGTAGACGAAGGGCTGAGGACACTGGGTCACGCACGCGCCGCTGTCGTTGAAGTTGGTGCAGGCCTGTCAGATTAGCAGATGTACCATTAGCAGACAGCATTAGCAGACATAGCATTAGCAGATGTAGCATTAGCAGCCAGCGTTAGCAGACACAGCGTTGGCAGAAGCAGCGTTGGCAGACATTGTGTTAGCAGGCGTAGCATTAGCAGACAGTGTTAGCAGATGTAGCATTAGCAGACAGCATTAGCAGACGTAGCGCCAGTTAGCAGACACAGCATTGGCAGAAGCAGCGTTGGCAGACATTGTGTTAGCAGGCGTAGCATTAGCAGACAGTGTTAGCAGATGTAGCATTAGCACACACAGTATTAGCAGACGCAGTGTTAGCAGATGTAGCATTAGTAGACACAACATTGGCAGATGTAGCATTAGTAGACGCAGCGTTAGCAGACGTAGCATTAGCAGTCAGATGCTTTCTTAGCATGTGTCAGCCTTTACTAATGTCTCCTCCAGACCTCATGATTCACTTTTATTGATGAGGTTGTGAAGACATCATTCATCACAGATCATCTACTGCACAACCCCGTTAAATCTTCAAACGCAAGTCTGAGCTGATGCACGCCAAGGCGCACAAGGCTTTTCCCCGTCTTCTGTCAGTAAATTACTGAGGTGCAAATAGCAATAATTGTAACCACTGATGCAGGATGGCATTTAGGCGATGAAGAAGTGAGAATTTCTTCTTTTAATGTCTAATTCAAGTGGAGGGAGCTCAATAAATCATAACCAAAATGTTGGAACTCTCTGGAAAAGAAGTTTCACAGACACAATAGACTGATGGAAACCGGAGCCAATGAGCAGAGGGACTGTGGTGGCTGGCTTATTTTAAGCAGTGCATTCTGGGAGAAAATGGCACTTTGATGGCATCTGCGCAAAGAAAGCAATCCATTACACGACCTTATTTTTACATGTCAAGAATGTCTTGAGCTGACAGCATGAATGAGTTCTGTGAGTTTGTCCCTCGGAAAAAAACAACAGTGCGGATGTGCAAACAGCAGACACAAAAGAGTTTACAAAAAGATGCGCATTTCTGTACGCACTGCATCACCACCTGCTGTACGTTACTTTCGCCCGTTTTTGTATCGAAGATGTAACATAAGGGAGGGATTTGTGTAGCGGGTGTTGTCATGGTGATAAGTGATTGACAGGTCGGGGGCGGACACCCGTTTTTTTATTTGAAGATGTGACATAAGGGAGGGGTCTGTGTAGCGGGTGTTGTCATGGTGATACGTGATTGACAGGTCGGGGGCGGACACCCATTTTTGTATTTGAAGATGTGAACATAAGGGAGGGATCTGTGTAGCGGGTGTTGTCATGGTGATGAGTGATTGACAGGTGGGGGCGGAGGGCGGGGGCGGGGGCGGGGGGTGGGGGACGTACGAAGCAGTCGGTGTCTTTGGGCCCGGAGCAGCCCCCGGCGCACTCCCGGTGGCAGCAGTCGCTGACGTAGGGGCCGAAGCAGCGGCCGTCACACTGCTCGGCGCACACCGTCTTCGTCACTGCGGAGAGGAGGCAGAGAGGCGTTACCACGACAGCGATGACACCCAGCAGACACCACACACTTTGCCCGTCGCCGTGGAGACGGGGAAACGCGAGTCTTGAGATCGGACATCGGGTTGCCGAACGAGCTAGCTAAGCTAAGTTGTGAGCAGCGTGCGCGCTGAACTAGCCTCTGTAGCTGGGAGCAGAGAGTAGAGCAGAACTTTGAAATGAGGATAACCAAAGTTGAGAAGTGCAGGAGAGGAAAATATGTTTTCTGTGTTTATCTAGTGAATCCTCAAACAGGTTCATTTCCGATAGCAGAGAAACAAAGCCCGATATCGTTGCGTAAAGACCAGTCTGCGCATTGCCAAAGGAATAAAGAGTAAAAAACAAGAATATGTGTGTCTGCTGGCTTCTTTGGGACTGCACTGCCAAGTTGCATAATCACTGTACTGGAGGAAAAAAACAACTACAGCTTTAGACTCCCATACACTGTTAAAAAAAAAGTTTTTAAAAAAAAAAGTTAAATACTGGCAACTGGGTGGCCAAAATCTTACCATATAAATAGCAGTGGCAATATCTTAAGCATATGGTATCAGGTGGTATCTCTAACAAATGTTAAATGTATTTCAGTGTTTCACCATAAATAATATAATTATTTATCTTATAATAAAAAAATATATAAGCAAGCACTTTTGTTATGTAGGGTATAAAGAGCTCACTGCACATGCAGTATCTCATCAGAGCCGATAAACGTATCGGACATTGGTCGCATCCAATATGGTTAGCATCCTTCCAATAATTACGCTATCGTGTGACTGGCCGAGGACGTCAACACAAATGGTCGTTTACAAACGGGTTTGTAATGATCGTTATGTGTGTCACTGGCCACGCCCCGTTCTGCGGCCAGAGCTCCGGACCGCAGGCTTGGGAGACGCTCAGCGAACGCAGAGTTCGGCTAACGCCCGGGAGAAGGCCATGGGGCTTCAGAGCGAGCGGTCAGCAGCTGCGCCGTCAGTCCGTCATGTGACACGACGCCGCGCTGCGGTGGAGGACGCCGCTGCGTGCGCACGGCGTCCTCCACCCCCCGGCAGGCGTCGTCGAGCTGACGGGGTGCCATACGGACTGCCTCCCCCCCACCACCCCCTGCCCCCCCCACGCACTCGGCAGGTCGATGACAGGTACGTCAGAACCGACAGGGCGGAATGGGAGGGATGAGCCTCGCGAGCGGTTGGCGGGAAGCCGCCGTCGACCGCGGTGTGTGGATCTGCTCTGCTGTTCATTCCTTTCTAAGCCACCTCCCATTTAACCCTTTAAGGCATGGGTGCTCAAATCTGGACATCGAATCCAAAACCACCTGGCCCTGGTTTTCTTCTCCCCCCAGGTAATTAACTGAATTCGTACTGCTGATTGCCAGGGAAAAGGGAGGGTGGGAAAACCAGCAGTTCTTCTTGGACTCCAGGGGCCATGGTTTGAATGACATGGCTATCAGGTGCACGATCACAGACTTCTGATCAGAATGTTCATAACCGAACATTCTAATGCTGATGTAACAATCGCTACTGGTAACTGAAGTCTGCAAGTTGAGTTCTAGAACACTGACAGAATTTTGAAAAAAAAAAAAAATAAAATACATTGAAGAAATCCGACCCTTCAAAAGGTCAAAAGGCATGTTTATTTCTGTGTGTGTGTTTGAGCATCTGCGAGTGTTTGTGCTTGAGTGCGAGTCTGCGTGTGCAAGCATGTGTTGGCGTGTGCGTGCATGTATCAAGGAGAACCTCTAAGCGCTGGAAACCGGGATATTAATCACGTCCCTCAGTGATACATGCGTTTCCTCTCAATGCACCGCACCGACACGTTCGAGGGGAAAGTACGGAGCCTGTCACTGCCTTTACATTATGTATTGCGAGACACTCACACGGTGATGGATTCAAGATGACCTGCTGCAGCGAGACTATGGACCTGCCTTCCTCGGTTACAGAACATCAATGAATTCTATTATTGCGTGTAAAAATGAAAAGGCGCACTTTAAAGAAGAAAAAAAGGGACATTTTATCAAACAAATTACCTCACCAGCAAACTCCAGCATGTTGATCTATTTGCTATTAGACATCCACTTAAAACTGCCGCCTGGCCGTACAATAAAAACCATCAATCTCATAGACTATGCTGAGCACCTTCAATTTCTACTGAGTAGGAGGTGGGGGGCGGTGGGGGTGTCAAAAGAATTAATCAGCGGGGAGGAGAGGGGGGGTGTTCTGAGGTGATCCTGGCGTATTTTATGATGCAAAACTCTCTGTTTTGCTGGATCATTTGATTTCAAACTGAAGTCACTCGGAGGTGTAGATGAGGGGGGGGCCACAGGGCTGGACTCAGAAGCGCCTGCGCTGCCTTCTAATCCACACGCTTTCCGCCTCGCCCGGACACCATATCGCCGAACTGATCCAGCAAAAAGAAAAAAAAAACTTAAGTAATAAATACTTAAAGAAGACAGTGTGATGCTAAGCCACGGCTAACAAAACCTAGTGTAACATCTTAACTACTAAAAACAAAGAGAAAGACTAAAAATAACTTCAGCACAATGCTAATTTCCTTTACCACCTAGGCAAAATACTACGCCGCCTGTGGCTAGCATTCTAGATATATAACAAAAGCGGCACACTGTGTGTGTGGTGTGTGTGTGTGTGTGTGTATGTGTCTAGGTGTGTGTGTGTGTCTGTGTATATGTGTGTGTAAGTGTGTGTGTGTGTGTTGGGGGGGGGGAGGGAGGTGAAGGCCGAAAAACTGACATGCCACCTAAAATATCCCGATGACCTTCACTTTGCATAGAACCTCATTTCCAATGATCTAAACACGATGGAACATTCAGAGAAAAAGAAGGCAAGCCTGCAATAAAAGCAGGGGGAGAAGGAGAAGAAAAAGGAGAAGGAGAAGAAGAGATCTACACAAGAGAAAAAGTGAGGTGGAGGAAGAGGAAAAGTAAGTAAAGGTGGAGAGACAGGGAGGAGTGATAACAGACGCAGGGGGACGGGAGGCAAAGATGAAATGATGGAGGCAAGCGGAGGAGAGGATAAGAGGAGGGGAGGGGCAGGCAGGATGACAGGAGACGGATACAGGAAGAGAGGAGAGAGATAAATGTGACAGAGGAGAGAGGGAGGGAAGTGACAGGGGGATAAAACAGAGGAGAGGAATCTGAGAAAGAGAGAGAAAGAAGCGAGGGAGCGGACAGAGAGAGGAGAGAGGAGAGAGGCGCGGCGGCGGATGAATCATGTTTGCGGAGCGGCCCGGGTGGTCAGGCCGTGTCTCTGATTAAGAATGGCCCGTTCGGCCGATAACATGTTTATGAGATTTATGTATCGATTTCAGTTATTTTCTATTACAGGGGCACGCGATTTACCGCCGCCCCCCCCTCCCCCCGAACGCACACCCCTGACCGCTTCTCATCGTCCCGTTGCTGGAACGGAAAGGACACGGCCCGAGATTTAAGAGTGCTGAGAGAGAGAGTGTGTGTGTGTGTGTGTGTGTGTCTGTGCGTGTCTGTGTGTGTGTGTGTGTGTGTGTGTGTGTGTGTCTGAGCGTGTGTGTGTGTGTGTGTGTGTGTGTGTGTGTGTGCCTGTGTGTGTGTGTGTGTGTGTGGTGTGTGTGTTTTGAGCGTGTGTGTGTGTGTGTGTGTGTGCGCCTGTGTGTGCGTGTGTGTGTGTGTGTGTGTGTGCCTGTGTGTGCCTCTGTGTGTGCCTCTGTGTGTGTGTGTGTGTGTGTGCGTGCGTGTGTGTGTGTGTGTGTGTGTGTGTGTGAGTGTGCCTCTATGTGCAGGAGCATACGTAGGTGGAGTAAACACTCACAAAAGAGTGTGCACTAAAACTGCTGCAAGTAGTCACTGAAAGGAGGTCTGCTGGTGCTTTTACTCTGGATGTGGGATCGGACACATTTGAGCTCATTAACATACACGCAGTCTCATAATCACCCATGATGCCCCATCCAGGGTGGTGAATGACAGGCGGAAGAGCAGGAACGAGCCAGAAACGAGAGGAGAAAAGAGGAGAAAAAAAGAGGAAACAAACTGGGCGGAGGAGGCAGGCGGCGAGCGACTCGGGCGTGGGAGAGAAAGCAATAACGCAGGACGGGACGACGCTCGCTCCCTCCGCCGCGCTTTTCCCATGATGCCGCGGGGGCCAGATATAATTACGCTGGAAGTGTTGGAGTGCACTTGTCCGCGGCTGCGGGTGAGAGACGCAGTCTCCGCTCCCACCGGCTTTGTGAATAAAACCCTCGACTCTCCCCGCAATTATCTCCTGCAGGGCCGAGTGGGGGGTAGGGTTAGGCCAAGCGCTAGGCTAACCCGCTATCGTTACGGGCTCTGCTGACATGGAGACGAGAGCCAAAGCCGGTACAGCGGCGAGATCAGGCGTCATAGAAACGGTCGTCGGGGGAACTTCCTGTTCCTACAGATTGACTTCCTGCTATGGCTCCGGTGGGGGCGGGGGGGGGCTGTCCCCAGCTTCCCTTCTTGTTGGCAGCAGCTTGATTTGATATGGTGATTTTTTTAAAATACAGATCATCAGCAGATCTACACTGTATCCATATCCTAACATTAAGAACTAAAAGATGACCTTGCAGTACAAATGTGATTTAAAAACCGGCAAGGGTAGAATCAAAGGCTCAGACTGTTTACCCATTAAGATGACAATCCTGGGTCCTGCCAGACTACTTCTGTGAAAGTCAAACCGCGTGTGTGTGAGGTTGCGTGTAAGGGGGGGGGTGGGGGGGCTTGGTACTGCTGAGGTCTCAATGTTGATCCTCGAGTACGTGCGCTGAGCGAATCCACAGGAGAGGGGGATACTCACAGATCTGGCACTCATCGGACCCGGGGTCCCCAGCAACGGCCATTGCAGGAGCGATGACAGCGACCGCCTGTGGACCACAATGGAGAAACACCATCAGACCCCCTCTACCCTCCCCAATCCCCAATATATCAGACCCCGCTACCCTCCCCAACCCCCAATCTATCAGACCCCCGCTACCCTCCCCAATCCCCAATCTATCAGACCCCCGCTATCCCCAATCCCCCAATCTATCAGACCCCCTCTACCCTCCCCAATCCCCAACCCCAGACCCCCGCTACCCTCCCCAATCCCCAAATCTATCAGACCCCCGCTACCCTCCCCAATCCCCAATCTATCAGACCCCCCCGCTACCCTCCCCAATCCCAAAATCTATCAGACCCCGCTACCCTCCCCAATCCCCAATCTATCAGACCCCCTACCCTCCCCAATCCCCAATCTATCAGACCCCCTCTACCCTCCCCAATCCCCCCAACCCCCAACCCTACTATCCCCAACCCCCAATCTATCAGACCCCCTCTACCCTCCCCAACCCCCAATATATCAGACCCCGCTACCCTCCCCAACCCCCAATATATCAGACCCCGCTACCCTCCCCAACCCCCAATACCCCCGATCCCCCCAACCCCCAATCTATCAGACCCCCGCTACCCTCCCCAACCCCAATATATCAGACCCCCGCTACCCTCCCCAACCCCAACCCCCAATCTATCAGACCCCCGCTACCCTCCCCAACCCCCAATCTATCAGACCCCCGCTACCCTCCCCAATCCCCAACCCCCAATCCCCAATCTATCAGACCCCCAACCCCCGATCCCCAATCCCCAATATATCAGATCCCCGCTACCCTCCCCAATCCCCAATCTATCAGACCCCTGCTACCCTCCCCAACCCCCAACCCCCGATCCCCGATCCCCGTTACCCTGGCAACAGCCACTCCCCGCATGACCACCCATGTGGGGTGGGAGCCCACTGTTAGTCAGAGTCAGCCCCAGCAGTCAGTCCTGAAGCTACACCCAGCCTCATCCAGACCCTTCCTTAATGACCGTCACATTTGTCTATAGAATATCCCCCTACATTTACTATAAAAACTCTGATATTTGTATTTTGTTGTTATTGCCCATTGCCAAATGATTCCTCATTTCCTCACGTACCAGTGCTATTGCCTGAGTTTATTATTATTATTATTATTATTATTATTATTATTTTTCCCCGTAGCCTGGAAAGATGAGAGGCTTTGTTCCGCAGGTGAACAGCAACGGGAGGGAGCCCGTGGGCATTAGGGATGCACTGGCAACCCTGGGCTGACTCAGACTCCAGGACAGAGGGGTGAGCACGCCCCCCCCCCCCTCCCCCCCCCCCCCCCCCCTGCCCCAGCCTTCAAAAGATCCGGAGAGGGGGGAGGACAGACTCGCTGCCCCCTCAGCAGAGTTAATGAGGAAGGAGGGAATTCGCAAAAGCAACCCCCCCCCGGGAACCCCCCCCCCCCCCCCCCCGTTCACCCACGGTCACGACGGAGGAGTCGCGGGGGGCGGACGGCATCGGGGGGCCCCCGTCTCTCTGCGTTCT
The DNA here is from genome assembly GCA_025169545.1 of Anguilla japonica. Taxonomy (NCBI): domain Eukaryota; kingdom Metazoa; phylum Chordata; class Actinopteri; order Anguilliformes; family Anguillidae; genus Anguilla; species Anguilla japonica. The sequence goes on from CM045885.1 coordinate 72,818,896, forward strand.
CTCGTTTATTTCCCTCCTTCTTTTTCTTTCTCTCTCCCCACCGGCGCGCGCTGCCATCGGGGTCTTAATTGACTGACTGATAATTACAGAGCGAGCGCGGCTGCCTGTTGGAGTGTCAGTCCCCTGCCCCCCTGCTCCTCTCCGGTTAAGAGTAATTATGCCACCGGGCTGGCTCAGCCCCAGCTTATCTGTACAACTAGCTTTCCTCGTCTGTCTCTTCTTCCTCAGACAGCGCCGCCCCCCCCCCCCCCCCCCCCCCCCCCCCCCCCCCGTTCTAGAGCCGCTGGGATCACGACGCTCCTCAAAACAGACGAGGGGCAGCGATGAGCACGCGCTGCGTTACAGGAGATTACGCACTCTCAGAAAGGGCGTGCTAATATCCATTTTTTGTACATTTGTGCTACTGTCAACAAATTCTGTGTCAAAGTTACTACATTTGCATTAAAATTATGCAATCTGTGTGTAACAAAGGGAGACTTTTCAACACAGACTGTGACAGGAAGTGTGTTGTTCTTAACTAGACAAGGAGGTGTGTTAAAAATGGCATGTTATGTGTTGTTTTTAACACATGGTTTTTGGGAGTATACACAAAGTTAGTGCACTTCTACACGTCGCCCGTTTCGTCAGTTGGCCGCAGAGTGAAAGTGAGATGGCGGTGAACGAATGGCCAGCGTTCAGCCACGTCCAGGCTGAGCGATTAGCACTGGCTTCCGTTTCATCCCCCCCCCCCCCCCCCCCCCCCACGTTTATGAAGCAAAGGGGGGTGAGAGGGTGACACGGGAGATATCCCTAACATGACAGGGAATGGAGATGGAACACGAGGAGGTCACGTCCAGTCAGAGGTCACCCTCGTACCAACATCTGAGTGATGGAAAGCAAAGGTCAAAGGTGACCCTCCTTGCAGTCGAAGCGTTAGCCAGAGCATTAGCCGCGGTGTTCACAATGATTAGAGATTCTGATGCATGGCGAGCTTTGCATGACCCAGCATTACATGCCATAAGTAATAATCATGACTGAGCGATGAATTTGGCGTGTTATCCTGTCCGTCCATCCATTACCTAACCCGCTTATTCCTGGTCAGGGTCGCGGGGGAGCTGGAGCCTCTCCCAGCATGCATTGGGCGAGAGGCAAGAATACTCCCTGGACAGGTCACCCATCCATCACAGGGCCCACACACCATTCACTCACACACTCATACCTATGGGCAATTTAGACTCTTCAATCGGCCAAATCCACATGTTTTTGGACTGTGGGAGGAGCCCGGAGTACCCAGAGGAAACCCACGCGGACATGGGGAGCACATGCTAACTCCACCCGCCACCTTCTGGCTGTGAGGTGACAGTGCCACCCACTGAACCTCGTGTGTTTTAACACCGGTCCCGTGTACTCCTAACAGATCCATAGCCGCCTTCGTACAGCAGACGAGGGGGGGCAGCACATCATATTGAGAACCTTCCGGAAGTTTCTGGAATGCGGACGGCCGAGGCTACCGGAGGAAGAGCGGGGGACCCCCCGGGGGCGGTGCGAAGGCCTGTTTTCGGACGCGCTGCGTGCGGGTGTCCTGTCAGCCCGAGCGGAGTTTAATTGCGCTCGCCACACGGTCAGCTTCGCCCGAGCCCCGACCCCTTCCGTTACGCTTAAAGCCTGACAACCCCCCCCCCCCCGGATACCGATTACCACTGACCTTGGGCCAAAGCCTCTCACAAACACCGAGGCATTACGCAAGGAGGCAACCTGAGAGACCTGCAGCGACTCACAAAAATGAAATAAACCGGTCTGGATTCGCGGACAGGAAGTCCTGTTCGTTTTCCGTCGGTGGCGAGCGACGCTGAAGACTTGAAGGGACAAGGAAGCAACCGCCAAACCGAACCACCGCAGCGCGGAAAACCCGGCGCGTTCAGAAGGGGAGCAGCGGGGGTGTGTGGCCCGAAGGAGACCGGCTCTTAATCGGAACGAGAACAAACGAACAAAAAAGAAGGTAGAGCGGACTCGAGTAAAATAATCGGCGTGCGCCCGCCTCCGTTATCTCCGAGCGGAGAGCGAGGGAGGAGTCAGATCAAAGCCGCTGAGCGCTAACCGAGAAGGAATAAGAACGCATTACGAGACTCTCTTCGGGACGGCATTATGGGCCGTCCCGAAGAGGACATCACTCTCTCACACCGAGACCACACTGAGTCAGCAGCAGGGGTGTCCCAAAGAGGACATCACCCTCTCACACCGAGACCACACTGAGTCAGCAGCAGGGTGTTAAAAAGAGAGAGAGAGAGAGAGAGAGAGAGAGAGGGATATCCACCCTGCTGCTTTCACATTTAAATCGATTAGAACTGTGAAAGATAAATGTGTTCATATGAATGACGCAACTCAACCTGTTCATTCTGCTGATTGAACAGAAAGCGCCGGTGTTAAGCGAACCACTGATTCCAGATCAGGTGAACGCAGATCTGAATCAGAAGGAACACGAGAGAGTTGAATGAGCGTTACTGACTCTACTTTAGGACATGTGTGCAGGAATCGGAGCCTAAACACTTTTCAGAGGATTGTCTCATTTTTTATGCAGTCTGCAGTATCATGGATTCCGGTTTACCCTGTTAGTAAGATACAACTCTCTACAGGTACTACAGGTTCCCACACCATTACATTACAGGCATTCAGCAAAGACTCTTATTCAGAGTGATTTACACAACTTATATAGCATTTACATTGCATCCATATATATATACAGCTGTATATATACTGAAGCAATGCAGGTTAAGTACTTTGCTCAAGGGTACAACGGCAGTGTCCTAGCTGAGAATCGAACCTATGACCTTTAGGTTACAAAGCCAGCTCCTTACCCATTATACTACACTCCCACACCATATGCCCCCCCCCCCCCCAGCAGCTCTTCCTTCTGCCTGCCCATGAGGCCCCCATGAGCTTTGTGAGGTTGAGGTGGGAGTCGTGTGCTGTCTAATACCTCTCTATTTACACACACCTGTGCAATCCACCCCACCCCAACCAACGATGTGTGCGCTTGGCATCGCCTTCCCCGAATCCTGCCAGTAAAAGGTAAGCTTAAATCCTGCCAGCTGTTCCCTTGTAATTGTGTAGAACTTAAAAGACTTTCTGAAAATATAGTTGGTTCTTCTGGGAAATGATCAGAAAAAAATGAATAAATAAAAAATTCAAATTGTTGAAAAGTGACAACTGAAGTTGATGTTAAATGCAAAGCGAGTCTAAATGAGATCATCCTTGTTGTTCCAATGACCGTGACTTGCACTTTTCTACATCGCTTTGGATAAAAGCATCTGATAAATAAACGTAATGTAATGTGTAATGTAGTGTAATCCTGTAACCTGAACCCTCTCCATCGATGGCGGCGACACTCACATCCGCTGCTGCTGTTGGTGGGCACCACCAGGAGCTCCGAGCGGGAGTTCTTGACGATGTCCTGCCAGTGGATGGTGTCGGCGTGGCACAGGAACTTGTTCTGGTCGACGTACACGCCGCCGTTCAGGATCTCTGCGGGGAGAGGAGGACACGGGAGAGAGAACGCGCGGGTGAGCGAGGCGTGTCTGAAACGCAGCGCGTTCACCGAGGGGGGGGGGGGGGGGGGGGGGGGGGGGGGGGGAGGCACAAAGGGAGCAAACCCTAAATACCGCATCTGCGCTGTTCACTGCCGGCTTTCCCAGAGCTCGTCCTCAAGGGCCGCGGTGCAGGGGCTGTCTGTTTTTTCACCGAAGCATCTAAACGCTCGGCGCGATTCATCACCGCCTGCTCACTCCGAGGAACTACGCCCACGTCTCGGATTCCTTAATTGCAGAGCTGCGGGTTTTACTCCCAGATGGGGCACAGCAGCTGCAGCCTGCAGCAGCCTGGTGCTTAAATCAAACTTTATTCTGTAAATATCCAACCACTGTGCACAAATGCATCATGGGTAAAAAAAAAAAAAAAAACATACACAGTTTAGATTGCCCGGAACGAGGGCTGGAGCGTCTGCTAGACCGTGTCTAAATCTGGGATACGGTCCCAGACAGAGTGGGCTAGCAAAGCCAGACGCTAACATGTCTGACGCACCCCTGCCAGTGTCCCCATATTCCAGTCCCTGTCCCATTTCTGACACAAAGGCTACGCGATGGCAGGTAGGGAGAGATTACTTCACCGAGCGCTGGCTGGATTCTGACATGCAGCTTACACTCAGAGACGGACCTCATTGGCTGTTAGATGAATGAGGTCAGACAACAACAAAAAAATCACCTCCTTATGGTCTTTATTTATAATAATAATCTGTTATTGTTTTTTTTTTCCCAAGGATTGCATAAACACATGCTAGATGTAAACAGAAAATAATACCGGTTGTAATTAAATTAAATTCTTCAAAAAAATTTTAATCTTCCCAGTTTCAGAATCCAGGATGCCAATACTGCCCATGACAATACGGACAAACTGTGTAATTTAATACTTCATCTCAGAGACATGTTAATATGAATCATATATATATTAACCCAGATCACAGGATTTGGGGGAAATCAATCTTGTCTGCCACCAGGGCGACGTTGTTTCCTCCAGGAAGACTCAGACACAATGGCGGACGGGACAGTGAGATTCCCCGAAAGCTTTTGCCAGATTTAATCCCGACTGCCGCAAAAAAAAGAAAAGATTATTGCAGATTACCCGCAATTACACGGCAGGAAATACTCTCAGTGGTGAGGAGCAGATTACCAGCATACGGCCTGGAACGGATGGAGATGTGACCACAAGCCAGAGAACGCTGGGGGGAGTGGTGGAATGGCGTGATTAAATCATGTTCTCTGGATGATTGGAGATCTTGTCAGCGTGTCTTTGTTCTGTCTCGGGGGGGTGGGGGGGGTGGGGGGGGGGGGGGGATACAGAGACCTGTCTTCATAAACTACTTCCATGTTATGCTACGGACCGCGGGAGGTTTTTTTTTTTACCAGGTTTAATGTACATGAATGCACACTGCAAGGTTTTTCTGGGTATGCAATGGGCCTTAGGATCTCCCCATCATCAAGTTAGCGCTTGTGCTCACTTGTAGGGTCATCCCACACTATTATATGCTTTTTTGTGCTCTTTGGAGCATTTTAGAGATTTCTCTGTGCGGTAAAAACCTTTCAGGAAACATTCTAATGAAAGAGTAAACTTCTGGGGCAGGAGTGTGTTGAAGGATTACTCATCCATGAATCCAGAAATGGGACAAACTGAGGGTTGTTGGTGCCCTAACTACAGATTTATGAGGCCAGCTTGCATGGTGGCACTACTGGCACCAGTGTAAATATGCAAGAGAAACTACTGGCTGGGACACGTGCGGTGTCTTAAGTGAGAAACTGCCGTGAAACTGCCAGAGAGAGAGAGAGAGAGAGAGAGAGAGAGAGAGAGAGGGAGAGAGAGAGAGAGAGAGAGAGACAGAGAGACAGTGAGAGAGAGAGAGAGAGAGGGATGAATGGGTTTGCTTTCCCTCTGCTTTTTTCGGCTCTGTTTGCGGGACCCCCCCGCGACGCGACTGCATCCTCAAAACCGCCACCCCCTTGCACGCCACCATCATCTCTTTTCCGCCGCGGGAGCAGGGGGGACTGAGAGCGCTCCATCACGCTGAGGAGCGAGCGAGCGAGCCGGGACGAGCGAGCCGCGTGATCAAAGCAGAGCCTCTCTCTCTCCGGCTTGGGCGCAAGACGGATGGGCCGGCTGCTCTTTTCCATTTACGCCGGGGACAGCGGTTTCCGCTGATGTGACGACGCGGCGTTCATTCATTACACCAGCCCCCCCCTCTCCCCCCCCCCCCCCCCCCCCGAAACGCCGCCGCCCACCCTCCGCGCTCCGGCTCTTGTTTTCCATCTTCCCTCGGCACGTCACGAAGTTTCGACTCCGCCGAGCGCCGCCGTCGAGCCGCCATCACGCCGCTCGGCTTTTCCGAAGCGAATAACCCCCGTTAGCCGTCGAGCTCAGCGCAGGAAGCCGGGGAGGGGGAGGGGGGGGGGGCTGAGCGGAGCTTCGGAAAGCTCGGCGGTACGGCGGGGAGACGAGACGCGCGCAAAACCCCGCGCTCGACGGGCGAAGCGGCGCGCGGCTCGCGACACGAACACCGCCCTTCACGACGGCAATTTAAATTAATTAGTAAACGCGCCCGCCCGTCAGGAGGCCCGCGATTAGCTTCACCGCCGGAGATTATTCACGGTGACTGAACTCGTCCTGCGCCGCCGCTCCTCCACGGAGGAACGAGGGCCCCGCTTTCCGCCTTCCCCCCCTCCCGCCCTCTCGCCGGGCGGAAACGGGACGCTAAACTGCGCTAAACCGCAAACGATCGCACTCTGACTCTCTCGCGATGAACGTGTCGTCGCGAAAACTCGGTGAGACAAATCTCCCCGGCTGCCCCTCAGATACTTCACGAGAGGCGTGCGCTGCTCAAATGTTAAGTGCTCAAATGAGACAAGGTGCTTAGAGATATTAATGAGCCGAGGAGGACTCGCTCCTTGGGCTATTTTTCATAACCAAAAAATATCAACGGGTGGAGCCATCCGGCAATCAGACAAATAAAGCATTTGAATACCGGCCCACTCTTGAATATTCACGAGTAATATGAAACAAGTAGACTTTGCTATTAACCTTTTAACAGAAAAAAGGACCATATATCTGGGGGACTGATAACAGTGTAACACCACTGGGAGGGCTAATGTAGGCTTCAAATGGGGGACTGATAACAGTGCAACACCACTGAGAGGACTAGCGCTGGGCTCACATTGGGGACCGATAACAGTGCAACACCACTGAGAGGGCTAGCGCTGGGCTCACATTGGGGACCGATAACAGTGCAACACCACTGAGAGGACTAGCGCTGGGCTCACATTGGGGACCGATAACAGTGCAACACCACTGAGAGGACTAGCGCTGGGCTCACATTGGGGACCGATAACAGTGCAACACCACTGAGAGGGCTAACGCAGGGCTCACATGGGGGGGATCGATATCAGTGCAACACCACAGACAGGGCTAGGACTCACACGAGGGACTGATAACAGCGTAACACCACTGGAGCTGAGTCAGGCAGCATGCGCAGTGCTGTCCAATGGCAACACCATGTGAGCATGAAGACATGGCCCCTTTTCCTGATCCAAGTTATCGCTTAGTGCGAATGCGCTGAGTCAAAAACAGTTGAGCTGTTCTCCAGCGAGGACATGAAATCACAGCGTTCACGTTCGCCAGGACCCGGGGGGGGGGGGGGGGGGGGGAGGCGAGGGAGATACTAAGGCCCGGGGAAGGGGCCAGCCTGGCAGAACTCAGGGGGACCAGCACCGCTTCCAGCACAACACAGCACAGCACTCAAGACACCGTGTAGCCGCCACAACCGCGTGCTAACAGCCTCGCTTCAAAAGCTTTTTTTTAAAGGTGTGAAGGACTGCTCAGCGCGTCCAGCGATGACAGAGAACCTTTCAGAGGCAACGATTCCACCGCCACCCCCCACTACCCCCCATCTTTCATCAAGATGGCAGAATCATTATCATCACAATGCTTTCATCATTTTGCTGTTAGTGTGCTTTTTTTGTAGGTTTAACATTCATTTATGCTGTGTTATGCTAATGCAGACACAAAAGGCAGTGGCATTTTATTTTTCCTGTAATGAAGCACAGTACCACGCTTAACAAAAATACAGTACATTAGTAATGGGGGGAAAAATTATAAAGAGCAAAGTACTAATTTATTTATTTATTTTTGTCCAATATGTATATTTATTCCTGAATGTTTTGGAGGTAATTTTTTGGGGAAACATTCTATTTACTGTGTGCAGTCTACAGATTACACCATGGACACACACACACACACACACACACACACACACAAACTGGTTATTGCAAAATAGTAAATCATGGAAATTATGAAAGCAGATTTTTTTTTAAAAGGGTGACATTCCCTATTTTCGCTTTGCGAGACCAGGGTGAATTCAACAGTAGATAGCCCATAGGGACTTTCTTGTGTGTCGTGCTATTTCATAGAGTACAACTAAATGTTTTTTTTTTCTGCAATGTTCCTGTAAACTTCAGCACAGATTACACACTGGACGGGTGAGAACTCATAATCATGCAGCATGTTACATATGGCAGGGGTGATTGTGGCCTGTGAGACTGGTTCATGCACATGGCTCTTATCGAGGCAGTCCGTCTTTCAGAGAACGTGAGAGGCAATAACTGCAGGGTGATGCTAAGAAGAGCGAAATAATAAAAAATAATAAATAAATAAATAAATAAAACAGCTGTCATGTGGAGTGGCGGTGCTCTAGGCGCAATAAACCAATGGCCACTCGGTTCAAAGGTCGTGTGCATGGACTGACCTTCTCTGATTGGCTGGATGAGCAGGGGATTTTTTTCCAGGCTTAAAGCATAAACACTAATGGAAAAAAGGATAACAGGACCACAGAGGTTTCCAGCCAATATCTCTGTTCCATATCAGTGGGGCTCCCTCACCCCACCAACCCTGCCCTTCCAACAGACAGGAAAGCGTCGACTTTTCTCAGGCTGGAGGACCATATTTTCACAAACGCGATATAAAAAAAAAAAACTATGTACAAATCAAACCCGATTTGTGAAAAAAACACACATCTTGATTACCGAGGAATACGCTAAAAGGAATAAATAAAAAAGAAACACCGCTCGCTGGAGCAAAACGAGCCGTTAACAGCAACACAAACAGAGGAGGACTGGAACGATGTTCCGTCGCACGTTTTGTTGTGTGAGAGAGCGATGGCGAGGGAGCGAGCGGGCGGGCGGGCGAGGAGAGCGAGCGATCTCTCCTCCCACGCTCCGGCAGGCGTCTGCCTGCTCGTCCCGCCTGCGCCATCGCTCCCCGTCCCGCCCGGCCCCCGCGCAAAACCCTGGCCCGCCGCTCGGCATGCTGGGACACGGAACCCCGCTGCCGCCGCCGCCGCCACGCTGGCACCCTGACCCACTTCCATCCTGGCAGAGGAGGCGAGTGGCGGCGCCATGGAAACAGGGGCGGGGCGTTTTTTTTGTTCTAGGACGGCGGGGACAAGGATGCGAATACGACTCAAGGACTGGGCTGAAAGGAAAGGTTCACTTTCTGGAGTTTTATTTGTTTAATTATTTACTTACTTACTTACTTATTTATTGTGTCTGAACTTCTTTCCTTCCCAGTTCTAAAGCTGCACTCCCAAGCAGTCAGAAAGCAGCCCTAGTTTCCGTGAGCACCTGGAGGAAACCCGCGTGGACACGGGGAGTACATGCAAACTCCACACGGAAATGCTACGGTTGGATTCGAACCAGTAACATTTCTGCTGTGGGGCAACAGTGCCACACACAGCACCACCCAGCCCCCCCCCACAAAGGACAGTCTTATGAACACATGAGGGCCCAGCTTCGGCTGTTTAAACAGACCGTCCTGTTGTGTGAACGGACTGTGACAGACGAACATCACCGGGCTTGGCTCTCGTGGCCTGCCTGAACTACTCTATGGTCCATTAGTTCTAACCGAAAACAGAGCGAACATAACTGAAGATTACATTACATTGCATTTATTTTATCCAAAGCGATGATTATTCTTATGTGATGCATCCAGAGCTTGTATGTGTGCATATTAACCTAAAATACCCTTCTCCCCAGTCCCCCCCTCCTCTCTCTCTCCGCCTCTCTCTCTGTCTCTGTCTCTGGAACACACACACACACACACACACACACACACACACACGCGCGAGCGCACACGCACGTACAGACACACAGTAATTTTTCACTCCAATGAGAAGCAACCTGCTGAGTGCAGACATCTTAAATATCACTGAGCTGCACAGTTGGATGCCCCTCTTGTGTGAGCCATTGTGAATATGGCAATGGCTTTAAACACACACACACACACACACACACACACACACACACACGTGCACAGGCCTGCTCGTGCACACACACACACACACACACACACACGCACAGTTCAGAGCAGAACTCCTACACTGCCAGTATCTCAAAGCTGCAGGGTATTATTCTGCGAACCCTCATGTGTAATGTTTATGATCTAATTTATTCAGAACAGGATTCACATTCATGCTTCAAATTTCAGGTGCATTTAAAACACATTTAATGAATGTATTTAAATAATTATTTAAATACAAAGTAAATTCACTGACAAGCTATTATTATTATTATTATTATTATTATTATTATTATTATTATTAATATATATACAGGCGATTGTTCTCACACTGATTTAAGCATATGCCAGAGCAGCTGCATGTATGCTGTAACTAGTGCAGTGAATGCAACAGGTGTGCTGTTTGGCTTCAGTGAAAAGTCATTAGAATATTCTGGAATATTATAGAATGTTCTTTAGTTTTTTTTAAAATATGGCGAACTCTCCTGAACCTATCCCATGACCCACCGATCACCTACGCATCGCTGACCACGCACGCACGGCCACACGCACACACGCACACGCGAACACAAACACAAGGCAGACACACACACACACACACACCCCACAACATGCTCCAGAAATCAAATTGGGGTCTTCCGCGACGGGGCTCAAATTGCCTCTTAGCAACCGTGCCGCGCATCGCCACAGTTAAAGAACTCCCCGAGCGGCCCGCCGGCACGAAATATGAATTTGACGAAATGAGGCAAAACAAAATCGAGGATTTGAGACACTTAACAAAGCGGGGTTTTTAATACACTTCAGGAAATGAGAACGGGGGATTGGCTGGTCTCTGAGTGAGAGGAGAGAGCGGTGAGGAGAATGCTAACGCTCGCGCGCGGCGCAGTAGCGTGGCGGTGGCGGCCTGGCGGTGATGCGCGGCGGGGGGGGAGAGCCGGGCGATGGCGGGAACGCGAGGGAGGAGCGGAGAAACGTGGCGTGGCGGTTAGTGCCCGCTGTCTCGAGCCCGACCGGCCAGAAAGGTCAAAGGTCAAACAGTGAGCAGACAGTGTACAGCAATGCATCAATCTGTTACTTCTTATATCAGTGCTATTGAAGATGCCATAAGTTCAAATGCTACCTCGCCATATCTCTCTCTCTCTCTCTCCTCTAATTTCAATTAATTCAGACAATGCTAACGTTGGATATGAACTGTCCATATTACATTACATTACATTGCAGGTATTTAGCAGAAGCTTTTATCCAGAGCGACATACACAACATTTACATAGAATTTTACATTGTATCCATTTATACAGCTGGATATATACTGAAGCATGATGCATTGTTAAATACCTTGCTCAAGGGTACAATGGCAGTGGACTACCTAGGAATCGAACCTATGACCTTTTGGTTACAAGCCCAGTTCCTTACCCACTGCGCTCCACTGCCGCCCCTGTTGCAGTTGCTTATGAACCCAGTGAGCTCAGAACAGATGCAATTAACCAGCATGTCAGAGGTCCGGCACCAATGCACTCCTCACAGCTAATGCCACTAGCCTGCTAATAACCACAGGGATTCTGGGCCTGGGCTCGAACGGCTGCACCTCGTGGTGCACAGTGTCCCCATCCCTGCATCGGGACACTGCATTTCAGTTGGCTGTCTGCCACTAAAGAATATGCTTTAAAATAAAGAAATAAATAAATAAAGAGAAATAAAGGTTTTAGTGAACGTTGACGCACTGGGGGATCAGTTGTCTGACTGAAACAACTGGTCCCCCAAGGCGCAAAAATGTCTAAAACATTTTTTTTTTGCTGAGAGCTATGCTAAAACGATTCTTTTCCCCAAAAGGAAGTTGGTTTTTCTTTGGAGGTCCGTCTGGTTCAGCCCTGCTTACTTTCAACCGTTTGACAGGAATAGTCCACACGGTGGGGCGGCTGCAAATCCTCAGCATATGCGAAGAAGACCAGAGGCATTTTAAGGGGTGAAGTCATAACCAGAGCTGTGAACAGACCGTACTCACGGCCAAAAAGAACCTCCTGGAAAGTTTCAAATTCCTTTCACACAATGCGCTCAGTGTGAAAAAAATTTAAAAACAATAATAATAATTGTCAATTGTCATTACTCACACACAATAACACAGACCCATCTGAGGCGGACTCTATGTACACAATGATCTTTACAGAGAAGAGGGGCAATCCCTGGGAAAAGCAGTTAATTCACCTCACGTTTCTTCCGTTCATATCTCACGCAAGGTCAGGAGGGAAAACAGCGGCCCCACATAAATCTATTAGAAGAGGGTGGTTTTTAATGTCCTTTACACTACGGGAATAAAATACGGCCATTCGGATGTAATTGCGATTTTATGTATTTGACTAGTGACCCGGAAAGAACAACTGCATTAATTCGACCGACATAAAATCCTTTATGAGCGTGGCGTGGCGGGAGGGGGGTGGACAGAAAGTTTCTGGGCTGGCGGGCAGGACGTCACGAGCAGAGGGATCCAGACGGGGGGGGGGGGGGGCTTGGGGGGGGGGGGGGGGGGGGAGGAGGAGGAGGGGGGATGTGCTGACGCACACCGACAGACGCACGGCAGAGAGACAATCGCTGGCTTTTCACAGCGCGCAGGTGACAGAACCAGCACACGTTGCACACACGCTTGCGTTTTAATATGTCTACTGATGTGTGCTTTAGTGTAGGACCATTAAGTAGTAGTAGCACTACTGCTATTACTACTGCTGGCACTTCAAGTAAGATTAAACAATAAATAAAATAAAAAAAAACATAATAAAGTAACAGTACAGAAAAAAAAGGCCACAGACATTTGTTCCAAAAAGTATGGTTGTGGGGCCATAATTTAAATTTCTAAATCGTAAGAAGGGTAAAATTACACTCGACAATAGTCTTACCAACAATCAAAACACCTACAGGTTAATGTGTCCTATAAATAACTGCACATCTACGTAGCTGTGTATGAATATAATAAATAATGGAAGTGATGAATTGAGAATAAATTACAACTGAGGAAATGTGACTAATCAGAACTGTTCGGCAAGACGCACAACAGAAGAGGGGGGGGGGTGAAGAAGACAAAACAGCCCCCGCAGTCTCAGCGCCTTCGCTGGTTGCTTTGGTTACACTGCTTTATATTAAAAAAAAAAAAACGAGAGAGCAGATGAGTACAAACAGCGAGTAGCCTGCGTCGTGCCCTTCGCCCCCCCCCCCGCCCCCGCACGACGGCTCCTTCATAACCATAATCGTGTTTAAAACGGCCTGATTAAATCCCGCCATCTCCGCGCAATCGTTTGCGTGGAAAAATCTTTATGAGAAATGGCCCGGATTAAAGGATTACGGAATTCTCCGGAACACAGAATATCTGCGGAATGAAAATGAGGCCATAAAGGGAGGGGGGGGGGGGGGGGGGGGGGGGGGGGGGGGGGGGGGTGGGGGGGGGGATATATCTTTCTTCATTTCCAACCAAAGCCATATTAATTTGTATCTTATGGCTGTAATAGCAGCGATGATGCTGGAAGGTGGTATGACGGGAAAGAGAGAGACAACGTCACTGCTATAAGCAGGAAGGCCTAATTCTTTCTGTCTCTCACCAGCCAGTTAATCAATGATTCAGCCAGCCAGCCAGCCAGCCAGCCAGCCAGTCAGTCAGTCAGTCAGTCAGTCAGTCATCCAGTCAGCCAGTCAGTCAGTCAGTCAGCCAGCCAGTCAGTCAGTCAGCCCGCCAGTCAGTCAGTCAGTCAGTCAGTCAGTCAGCCAGTCAGTCAGTCAGCCAGCCAGCCAGTCAGTCAGTCAGCCAGCCAGCCAGCCAGTCAGTCAGTCAGTCAGCCAGTCAGTCAGTCAGTCAGTCAGCCAGTCAGTCAGTCAGTCAGTCATTCAGTACACTATTGTGGGCCATCAAGCACTAATATTCATGTTGCTGGTATTCGTGAGGGAGAAGCACACCATGAAAGAGCAGCAAACTGATGGAAACAGAAATTGCTTTCTACTGTATGCACTCGTGTATTATTGCCCTTTTTTATTGTATTTGTAAAAATACTGCAGTTTGCAGAACATCAGAGAATTGGCATCGAGCCTTTTAGGGAACGGAGTACCCAATGACCAGAACAGTTTGAGCACTTCTGTGAGCCCAAAAAGGCAAAAGCAGCTCAGCAGGGCCTGCCTGAAACGGGCACAGCGCTCGTAGGGTCTGTACGCACGGCGAGGCTTTTCTCTCCCTCCTGGCGCTTTTTAGCGGCGAGGTGACACACACCGCAACCCGTCCGGAGCCGGAGCCGGAAAAAAATAAACGACCGGAGCAAATGAAAAGGAGCTGAAAAGAACGGCCCTTCTGAGCTTCGGAGACTCGCGTCACCGATTAGCCCTCGCCGTCCGACCGGCTCCTGGCAGCGTTTTAACAAACCCGCCCCTCCCCAGCCGGCCCAGAGGGCAAAGCGCGGAGGTGAACACAGGGCCCGTGTGAATACCGATTACCCCGCCCTTACGGCCGTGGCAGTGCCCACAGAACCCAGCGGCGGGGAGGGTGGATCTCAGCCTCCCTCAGCTCTGCTACCTGGCGACCGCAGCCTGCCCAACTGCCAACCACAACTGCCAACTGCCAACCGCCAAGTCCTGAGTGTGGCAGCTCTTCCGTCGCGGCATGGCGGTACATCGCAGCCTCACAAGAAAAAGGTTCCGGGTCTCCCGTGTTCGCGTGGGTTTCCTCTGGGTACTCCGGTTTCCTCCCACAGCCCCAAAAACACAGCCCAGGGACTACAATATGGAAAATTAGCCTCCTGGCTAACTCCGGCACATTCACAGAAGTGTTATTGATGTGCATTGTCCCCGTCAAACAAGCTAATGAAACTTTTAAATTAATTATAATCTAAACGCGACCCCGGCGACGGCGGCGCCAGGGTCGGGGTCACTTCCATTTCCATTCAGTCACTTCAGGAAATTAATTGCAATCCAGTTCATTAAGCGGAGAAAAAAAAATCTTCATAGGAACTTTCACTTTGCACGCTGAATTTCAATGACTTTCCCCAAATGGAAACTGCCTCAACCCTGATCAGCGTATATCATAAACAAAAGAAAGAAAATATAATAATAAAATAAATAAATAAATAATTATAATAAAATTATTTTGGAATATTTGAAAAAAATAGACCATAATCACGGCTGCAGCGTGACCAAATGGAAACCGCCTCAACCCTGATCAGCGTATATCATAAACAAAAGAAAGAAAAATTTTTTTGCAAAAAAAAAAAAAAAATTTTTATAATTATAATAAAATTATTTTGGAATATTTGAAAAAAATAGACCATAATCACGGCTGCAGCGTGACCAAAAGATATTATTGGAAGCGAGCAGAAGGAGGGAGAGTGTGATATCAGCTACGCCGGTCCAAGCGGAGTGTTGTGTTAAGAGAGCTGGGCTCGCGGATTCAAGCGTCTGTTCGATGTCCACCTGCGCGTGACTTCAGTCCTCCGCAGAGCCTCCGGAGAGCGGCGCCCGTTTACCTCACGTCCCGCTACCCTCCGCTCGCGTTCGGCGCCGCCCCGGCAGGCTAAGACCCGCACCGCAAAAAAAAAACCAGGTTTCCCGTTAAAGCCAGGGCGGGAGTTAGCCGCCGCAGCGGGGGCGGAGCTTGCGGCTAACTGTTCTGACGACACAAAGCCGACGTGCTGAGGCGTCTTAATGGCGCGTGGGTTCCCCCCCCCCCCCCCCCCCCCCCCCCCCCACCCAGAGCCCGCCGGGTATTCGTTTATGAGCCGTTACATGCTGACGTCGGACGCTAAGCGGCGGGGAAGCTAATCAAGCAGCGCGCCGCGTCGTAAAAAAAAAAGCCGACGCTCGGAGTTTTCGCGGTTTCGCGCGCAGCTGCTGAGAGGCCGTGATGTCACAGAGGCGTTTAGGGGAAAACAGTGTGAGAGCCACGCGCTTATCCACAGCCCTTCTCCTCACAAAGTACACACCGTATGACCAAAAAGAACCTGGGCACCCCCTTGGTCTGGCTTTTTCCTGGTTTGGGCTAGGTCCCGTAGGTCCAGGGAAGGCAAATATTAATGCACATTCTATACGATTCTGTGCTTCCCCAACAGTTTGGGGAAGGCCCTTTCCTGTTTCAGCATGACAATGCCCCCAGGGCACACTGCAAGGTCCATATAGAAACGGTTGAGTGTGGTAAACTGCTGTGGCTATTTCCTACCAGTCCCGACATTTTATTGCTTGCTATTCATTCCACATGCAAATGCATGTAAATACATGCATATCCAGATGTTGACTAAGCTAATGCATGTATGTTCCAAAAATGAGGGTCCCATTGCCAGAATTCAAAAGGAATGCCACTTGCGTGGAGGAATCTTTCTGAAATGCAGTGACGAGTGGATTGAGGCATCTCTGATAATTAATCAATTAACACCTATAGCATAGAGTTATACAAACTAATACAAATGCAGCACACGGGTGGGCATGTACAAACATATGTGCAATCACACTTGTATACTCATGAGTATGGGCGGACAACCATTAGCTCATAAACACACGCACATGCACGCGTGCACGTGCGCACACACACCCACACGCGCGCACACACACACACACGCGCACGCACACACACACACACACGCACACACACACACATTTCATTACCCTATCGAAAACATCCGCAGCATTTAAATGAGGACGCAGTCGATACCGCTGCTCGTAGATTTCCATTTCGCCCGTGTTATGAATACTCGCACGGCAGGGTACAATATCGCCGCTAACTCGGCGTAATTGACAGCTGGGATATATTACGATTTTTTTTACATTTTTTTTTTCGCGGGGCAATTTTTGCGATGATTGTTCCGGGGCCCCCTTCGTGTCTTTCAAGCACCCCTCGAGGGGCCCGAGCCGGAGCCCGCCACACCGAACCCACTCCACGAAACGCCCATTCATCCACGGCTTCAGCCTCGGTCTCGGAAAAACCTAATTATCCCGTCACGTCCGCCCCCCCCCCCCCGTCCCCCCCTCCCCCCCCTCCCCTCCCCACTCTCCGCACTGACAGCTCAGAAATGAGATGCTTGGGATGGGGAGGGAACTGAAATAATTGGCTTGGCCCCTCTTCAGTGGTACATTAACACCTCCAGTGTAAAAAAAAAAAAAAGGAAGGGGGATGGAATGGGCCCAGATTGGGCCACGCGAGGAGGCGGGGCGGGGAGGGGGGGGGGGGGGGGGGGTCCCGAGGAGAAGGTGGAAGACACGGGACGTCAGAAGAGAGAGTGAGGTGCGTGGAGATGAACCCGCGAGTCCGGAGGTGCTCAGCAGTCCCAATGGACGGTGTTTGGCGGTCCTACTGGGCGGTGATCAGTGGTCATAACGGACAGTCACCACTGATCGTAACTACGGTATTTGGCCAGCGTTAACAAATGGTGATTGGCGGTCCTAACTGACAGTATTTGGTCGTCCTGACGGACTGTGTTTAGTGATGATAATAGATGGTGATCGGTGTTCTTAACGGATGGTGTTTGGTGGTCATGACGGGCAGTGTTTGGTGGTCCTAATGAACGGTATTTGGTGGTCCTTAATGGGAGGTGTTTGTCGGTCCTAATGAACGGTGTTTGGTGGTCCTAATGGACAGTGTTTGGCGATCCTAATTGGCGGTTGTGGCAAGTGAGTGTTCCACCACAGCGGTGTTCAGCTTGTCAATGTCAAGGGCGGGGGGGGGGGGGGGGGAAGGGGTCAGCAAGGCCCACCAGCACAAACCTGCAGCCGTGTTAAGTTTACCTGCGCTGGACCGCGGTTCACATAAGTGGGATGATACATTTCCCAATGTCAGGCCTGTAATGAGCACCCTACAGCAAAACAAACCCAGGGAATAGACTGCTCGTGCAAGGCACGCGTAGCTTCCCGCAAGGCCTCCTCTAACGCCACGGAATACGGCCGCGGAACATGGTCGCAGAACACAGGTCACAGAGCTAACGCTGCGGCGGCTTCATTTAGCACACCTCAGAGCTACACGCGTGTCTTCAGGAAGGCCTGCTTTAAAATGCAGCCTGACTGAAAGGGAGATGGGAAAAGAAGAGAGAAAAAAATAGAGGGGAAAAAATTGTTTTGATAATAAATTGACATTCAAATTCCTAACATGCGCACATTAACTTTTAATGAGATATCAGTTTTTGTTTAGTTTTTTTTTAAAATTTGTTTTGTTTTTAATTTCTTCTTCAGGGCTCTCCCGGCTACTGAAAGTGCTCACTGCAGCCCATTAATTGGGGGTTTGGAGCAGAGGGGTCAGGCGGTCCACCGCCTACCTGGGGAGGCAGCGCACGGCGCGGAGTTATTCATGAGTGCCCGAGAGAGAGGACCCCGCGCGGCGTGGTTACCCCGGTTACGGCGGCTCCGGGGCTACCCGTGCCGGTTTGGGTAAATAATTCAGCAGCCTCTTTTTTTATTTTATTTTATTTTTTCTAAAATTTTGTGCACGAACACCGCGCTCCAGTTTTGCCAGTTTTGTGTCGTCCCCCCCGATATCCCCTCGCTGACGTTCGGGGGCGCACGTCGTCGAGATGGAGCGCATCTCGTTTTTGCCCCTCCCCCTCTGAGGACCCCAGCAGGAGTGCGATCGGGAAAGGGCTCGAGGAAGGGCTCGCTGTGATTAAGATCGCGCATTCAGGCTCGGGAGGCGGGCAAGGGGGCGGAGCATAACGCCGCTTCCTGTTTCCTGCAGGCATTTCCCTGGGGGCTCAGTTTGCGGCTTCTTCCCGTCGGGTACCCCACGTAATTCACGGCACTAGCGACTCCTCCCGGGGGGGAGGGCTGGGGGGGGGGCTTCCCGCGGCTTCATTACGGCACCTTTACTCCCCACTTCCAGAGGCATTTAGCCGCTAATGGAGACAAATCTCAACACCCAGGGGCCCATCTATCAAGGGCTCCCAGCCAGAGCGCCGCCGGCAGGGCAACCGGCGCAGGATGAATACCAAACGCGCGGGTGAGAGCCGCGCGAGGCTGCGCGAGTCTGCGCAAGGCTGCGCAAGGCTGCGCGAGTCCGCGGCGTACCGCCGGTCTGCATGGAGACCAGGCCCCCCCCCCCGCCCCCCCCCCGCCCCTGCCCCCGTACAGCTGACCAGCATCTTCTGGCCTCCACCGCCTGGCTAGATCTCTGGGTGGGACAGGCTCCAGACAGCGTGGGGGCCTACTTTCATTCCGCCATCGAGGTCCACGCGTGTGAATGATCTGAGTGGCCCGCTGTCCGTGCTGCGTCTGAGAGACGTTTGCTGGCGCTGATTGCTCTCCCGCTGTTCTGAGCATTATCTAAGCCTATCTGCATCTCATTAGCTGGACCAAACCCACTCAGCACCCACAGGGCCTACGGTTCGAGTGGATATAACAGACCAAAAGGGGGTCATTTTGAGAGCTTGAGATCTTTTTTTACCACCATGGAGTACACGGGCAAACTGAAATTCCAAAGATAATGTGGGCAGGAATCTCAAACAGACAGATCAGTGATTTAAATGAGAAACTCAACCATTCATTGGCTCTGTAAGATAATGTAATGATGATAGCCAATTCTGGATACAGACCAAACAGGAAAACACAATTACCAGCTGTGAAATATTGCAGAAGCAAGTGATTTTCCAAATGTTCATCCCATTTGGCAGTTTAAATTTGAAAATGTGCTGGTGATGGTGATGGTGATGGTGACTGGGGGGGGCGGTTAGCCCTGTTAGTGTATGCACAGGGAAAACCAATCAGGAGGCAAGGCACTGTGTGCTAAATCCCATATAGCACGCTGGGAAATTATGTGGTTATGTAACGGATCAGAAATGCCTATGTCTACGAGCGTCGTGCGCTGGAAGACGCTGATTGGCTGTTCTAGCTCGTAGACGCACAAGCAGAGTTTGTGCTAACACTTGCTTTGAGGCAGCCATGTTTTACTTTCTTCGTTTTCTTTTCCCCTTAATGCTGTTTTTGTGCACTCTCCCTCAGCTCCAGTGAATCTCTTCTGCACGGCTTTTTTTGAAAAGGCAAAGGCTCGTTTGAAGCTGGGAGATATGTTTTAATCATCGGGTTTCTTAATGATGACACCCGATAAATTATTAATGGACTCTTTTCGCATCAGTCCTCTCAAAGCCTAGGCCGTAGACTAGCTATTAGCATTAGCCGCAGACTCTCCATTTGATCTTTGTGTAATTACAGCACTTTCTGCAAATTATATCACAAGTTTTATGTTAAATAAAGATAGGCCTTGGAATTTGGATTTTTTTTTTTTGCTTTTCCTTTTTTGCACTATTCAACTTCATCCCTCTTGGGCCTCGTTTCTTTTTTTTATCATTTTAAAAAAGTTTCATCTCCTACGGAGAAGGAAAGGACTGCGTGTTTCCTGTGTCACGGCGCAATCATTATCTCTCCACGAGAAACCCAAGGCGGCTGCTCCCGAGGCGGCTGGTCTTCGTGTGATCCCGCCGCTTCGAGATTTCGCCTCTTTCTGGCAAAAAAAAGAGCGTCGACGTTTGACTGAGATCAGTAAAATCAATACGGCCGAGTCAAAAGGTGCAGCAGCCGTGGATTCGCTGGAGGACACGGGCTCACGTTCTGCTCCTTTCACACTGAAAAAAAAAAAAAAAACCCACGTTTTTTCCGTTAGGGGACGATTCAGAGTTAAAAACGAACAGCGTAAAAACAAAAAGAAACAGAGTGAGGTCTTCCTACAGGTGCAACCTAAACTGTTTTCCTTGAAGATGTTTGATGCTATGGGTGAACGAGGCCTCAGGAAAAAAAAAAAAAAACTGCTTTTCGACGCAGAGCCATCTTTTAATTCCTTCGTTTTTGCCGATGACTGAAATCACGCGGTAGAGCCGTCCATTACAGGCTCCGTGACAACCATCATAGATATACGAGAACTGGAGACAACTTCCGCTTGCTGGTTCCATGGATTCCTATGGGAGCTGCTCAATGGCGCATCTTATATCACCTTCTGTGCAGCTCAGAAAAAATCAGTCCCGGAAACTGTCTAAAATAGTATAATTTCATAATTTTGAATGGACTCCAATGGGGAAATCGCCTTTTTGGCCCCGAAGGCTTAATAAACTGCAATACCACCGGTAACCACTGGGGTTTGTGAGCTTCCGAGGGGAACATCAATCTCTGGCCCCCTGGTGACAATTCTCTCTACTCCTACTAAGATTCTGCTCTGTGCATAGCATTATTTTTCTTGGGGCTGCAATACGATTTTTCAGCAAAACTGGCACACAGATGTGTCATGCTTGCTTTATCAATATTTGGTATTGTGGTAACCTACAGACAAAAAAATAATAATAATAATAATTAAAAAAACCTTGATTAACTACAGGCATTGGAAACCCGAAAATTAACAAATTAATCAGCACGTATGCATGTATTTATATATTTTTCATGTTGAGGGAGCAGGAAGGTCAGCTCTCTCAGAAGTGCTGAAATTATAGCTCTTTATGCTGTTTGTTATTAATATTTCATTAAATTTCCCTTTTTTTATTATTATCATTTTTTTTTTTTTTTGCTTATGCAATTCCCACAGGGGATCATTAATGTAATGGAGCCAGTCAGCAGAACTGGGTGAGAGAAAAAAATAGTGCGAGAAAAACAACACAAAACAACCGGCTAAACCATATTAA
>CM045885.1:72847862-72877862 GCA_025169545.1 Anguilla japonica
GCCCAGACCAGCCCGGACCAGCACAGCCCAGACCAGCGCAGTGCAGCACAGACCAGACCAGCCTGGACCAGCACAGCCCAGACCAACGCAGCACAGCCCAGACCAGCCTGGACCAGACCAGCCCAGACCAGCGCAGCGCAGCGCAGCACAGACCGGACCAGACCAGCACAGCCCAGACCAGGGCAGACCAGCGCAACCCGGCACAGCCTGGACCAGCACAGCCCAGACCCCAGACCAGAGAATGGCCAGAGCTGGAGGTGCTACTGGAGACATGAGTGGAGAAGGAGCTAGAACAGACAGACCGCTGCCTGGACTCCCTCTCTCTCTCTCTCTCTCCCCCTCTCCCCCCATCTCTCTCTCTCTATCTCCCTCTCCCCCCTCGTCTCTCTCTCTCTCTATCCCTCTCCCCCCCCCTCTCTCTCTCTCTATCTCCCTCTCCCCTCCCCCCATCTCTCTCTCTATCTCCCTCTCTCCCCCTCTCTTTCTCTTTCTATCTCTTGCTCCCCCCCTCTCTCTCTCTCACTCTCACTCCCTCACTAGCACCCCCCCCCCTCTCTTTATCTCTTGCCTGCCCCCCCCCCCCCCGTTTCCCCCCGAGGCAAATCCTGCCAATTCGCTTTCGGCTCTAAACTATTTGGAAGACAGGCTCCGGACACGTGCTTCAGGGCGGGGCTACTCAAATCTGGCCCCCGAGGGCGGTAGTGCTGCTGGTTTTCATTCTTCCCCTCCAATCAGGGACTGATTTACACCTGGTGAGTTAAACCTCTGGCCAATCAGTAGCATTAATCAGTCAATTAACGATCAGTTAGAAAAGAAACCCAGCAGTACTACAAGCCTCCAGGGGCACATTTACCATAGCCATGCTTTAAGTAACAAGATCCCAAGTAAGTTACGTAATATAAAAATATGTACTTCTGACCAGAATGCATTTTAAATTGAACCAAGTCAATTCCTTCCAACAATCTGTCTTTCCAATTATATAGAAGAGGGTGAGGTCAGCCAGAGGGGCGAAGAGAGCAGTCAAACAGGTCGCTGTATGTCACAGGTTCAAATAATATGACACCTCTTTGAAGTGATGTAGGAGCAACGGCACTGTGCAGTGTTTAGTGAACTGTTACTGCAAGTTTGCAGGTTCGATTCCCAGTTGGGCCACCGCTGTTGTAGCCCAGAGCAAGGCACTTAACCTGAATTGCTTAAGTAAAAATATCCAGCACTAAACATTATTTGTCTCTCTGCTAAATCTAATATAATAGGAATTTCTGCTAAATACTGAAATATAATTTGATGTATGTCTCCAGGAACCCTGAAGTAGGACTGGAAAATTGGAGCAATGCACGACAATTTGAATAATTCCCCGTTCCCAGTAGAATGGGACTAAGTGGAAAGTCTGCTCAACTTTTTATTTTTTGGTAAACAAACTTTGGATGAACGTGCAAGTGTGCTTGACTGGGAGGATCCCAGCATAACATACCACAGAAGCTTGAGTAGTCAGCTAAGATCTCTCTCTCTCACTCCCCCCCCCTCTCTATCTCTCTCTCTTCTCTCTCTCTCTTCCTCTCTCCCTCTCTTTCTCTCTCTCTCGCTCTCTTTGTGTGTGTGTGTGTGTGTGTGTGTGTGTGTGCGTACATGTGGCATAGAATATGTAAAAACGTATGCATGAATATGTAATGAAGGTGTGATAACCATAACCATATAAGCATTGAATGTTGATCTGAATACGGTGCTCTGCTATGTTAAAGCACAGCATACTTTTGCTGCAGCCAGAGTAGCAGAGTGTGAGCATGCAGTGCAGGGTTCTGCTCCTGCTCCCAGAGGGAACCCACACTTACTGCTGAAACCCCAGCTTGCACCCTCTCATCCAGTACTCCCGAAAGCTGCATTACGCAAAATGGCCCATTTGATTCCTGGTCATTCAGTCACGCTTTCCTTGTCTGTGAATGGAATTTATTATTATTATTATTTTTAAAATTGAGTTTCCCATTAGATAGCAAAGAAGGGTTCTAGGGAAAATGTGCACCAGCCAGTCCTACATGGTATTTCTCAAGCCTTCTCGAGCCAGTGGGGAAACCCACCTCCCAGCTCCAATTCATCTACGATTAGTCACATGGTGGACTAAGAGAGGCAACGTCTGGGTATGATGTCACTAACCCAGTGCAGTGCACATGCACACCACATGCCATGCTATAAAAAAAAAAGATCAATAAATAAAATAAAGTCACTGTAGACTCAGCCTGAATAGCATCACCTGAGAACGGCAAAGAAAGCCTTTGTACTGGAAATAGGCCTTTGATCCTGATGGATATATGGTGCAATTAAATGCTGAGCGACACCACAGTGAGTTCTTTTCAGATTCCTAACGGAGCGGTCATAACCTGTTGGTGTACTGAATACACCAATGCCACTTTCTTCACCAGCACTCAAAGACATGTGCGAGACAACGCACTGAATGCACCTCATTATTGCTGGCAGACAATAGCTAAAGGGTGCATAAGTAAGTAGAACAACCATGGTACAAATGTCCTCTGTGCTAACGTGCTAACGTGCTTAACAGACAGGCCCCCTGCACAAGCTTGTCTCTGTCAGTGGCAATGTGGATTTATTTGCTTTTTTTTAATGACCATGAGCAAAGCATGGTTTAATAAGATCTACCCTGTTAGAGCAGACCTTCTGTTTAAACTGGAGATGTCAGGAAATGCAGAAATGAGTCACCTGCCGACAGGCCACAGACCCTTTCCTGAAAAAATCACAAGCTGGCAATCTCACCACTTTGAAGTATCTCAGCAGTTCATCATTTAACAATGTGTATGCAACTGGTAGCTTGAAGCACACGTGAAGAAAAAAAAGAGCCAATATCAGCTGGAAATGTGTCTGTCTGTCTATCGATCTATCCATCCATCCATCCATCCATCCATCCATCTATCTATCCCTCCATCTAAACATGAGCCCAAGTTAGCACTGCTCTGACCCAGTTCCCCTAAAGTCCTCTCAGAGGGACCGGGTCCTCCAGGGCTGTGGGCCATTGCGCAGCGCACAGCTCAATCTGGAAAAATAAAGATCAACACAGTGCGGCTGTATTAAAAACTCTCCTTCCTGTCTGCGCTTCAGAGGCATTGCAGTCTCTCTGGGACTGGAGAAACAGCCGGGCTGATCGATGCCAGGAGAGAGAGAAAAAAGAAAGAAAGAAAGAAAGAAAGAAAAAAAAAACCATTGCACAAAAACAGAAATAGTACCGTATAACTTCTCTCCACCTCTACCGCTCTATCTACTTTCAAGATTTTTAAGATAGAGAGAAGGAAGAAGAGGAACTATCAGCGTTTCTCGATGCGGCCGTTCCTACACACGCCGCATAAGAACAAAAGGCGCTGAAAGTGATGTTTCAGGACTCGGCCTGTGCAATTCCACACTCAAGCTGCGTATGGTTCCGCATCTCTACCGATTGGTTTAATTTTCTCAGTAACCGCGGCGTACCTTATTTCCATTCAGCATTAGCTGCGCCGGAATGTGTTCCACGCAGATAACTGTCACCCGTCGGCTTACCCGCACCAGCAGCTTGCGTAATGGGTATAATGACGGCGCACTTTAAGGGGACTGATAACGCAGACAGGCCGGCGCGTACAGAACGCGCGGGCATTAGCGTGGAGAGCACCCAAAGTGCGCTCTCACGGTTTACCGAGAACTCTGAGATCCTTAACTCAGAGAGTCCGTCCCACTAGTTTCTGTGCCAGATGGGGGGGGGGGGGGGGGGGAGCGAAATATCATTTCCACTCGCTAGTGGTAGAGATGCTCATTTCTGGCCTGTCTGTTCTGGGTTGTGGGGTGTTGTCATTTTATTCCCGCTCGTTGACCTTCGACCTTTTCAAGTGCCACAGCAAGGGAATCAGCAGACAGACACCAGTTCTGAAGCCAGATGCACCTTAAGGAAACGCTAATGCTAATGATAAAAATAATGCCAAAAAAGGGCCATGCTCAGGTGGATCTTAATCGACTCTAACTGAAGTACAGCTCAACTTTACATTGTCCCTAATTCCCCAAAAGCGTGTGTGGACGATTTCACAGCCACAAGCAGGAAAGCAGCAAGCGCGGTGAAAAAAGAGTGACATCACTACTGAGCATGGCCGGGTTTTCTGTGTACGGGACAGGATTACAGCTGTGCCTGTTGTGTGGAGATGGGACGCAGGACACAGGTGTCCTCTCCTCTGTGTACGGGACGGGGTTAGTGCTCTGCCTGTTCTGTGGAGACGGGATACAGGTACACAGGTGTCCTCTCCTCTGTGTACGGGACTCTGGCTCTGCTGTTCTGTGAACACAGGGACACAGGTGTCCTCTCCTCTGTGTACGGGACGGGGTTAGTGCTCTGCCTGTTCTGTGGAGACGGGATACAGGGACACAGGTGTCCTCTCCTTTGTGTACAGGGCAGGGTTACTGCTCTGGCTGTTCTGTAGAGCTGTAAACACAGGTACACAGGTGTCCTCTCTTTGTGACATCAGCCTGCCATAAGCTGTCAGTCAGGAAAGACAATCTGCGGGCGGGGCAAAGTTTTATACACCACCACCACCTCAACAGATCTATGCCGCATATTGTATCAGGCAGCACATTAGGGGAATCTACGACAGGAGATTATTTATTTGCTTTTGTTTGTTTGAAAGGAACCGTGATCTGACACTGAACCTGACTCTGGTGACTGGATTGGTAAGTACAGAGAAGCATAAACACAGGGACAGGATAATTTGCAGCTACAGCACGTGCATAAAGGGATGACTCATCCTTTACTGCGAAGGTATTGATCCTAATGACAGACGGGAAGGAACTGTGGACTGATGTGTGTACACAATGCCAGCTGTAACTGGATGTTGATTAACACTTGTACTCTGAAAAACTGTGGTGCGGGATAAGAATCGCCTGCATGATGAAATGGAGGAGTTATGTACATGTTTATGTACCACGCTGTACGTGCAGTTATCACTCGCTGTTATTGGCAACATAAAATGTTTTTTTTTTTTTTTCAGCAAAGAATTCCTGTCCTCGGGCAAGGTTGGGAACAACTGACAATGTATCACCCCATGCTCTAATTTAACACTACAGCCATAACAGCACCATAACCAATGGGAGAGAGAGAAAGCGAGAGAAGACAGAGAGAGAGAGAGAGAATGTGTGCGTGTGTGTGTGTGTGTCTGTCTGTGTGTGTGCGTGTCGAGCGCAGAGAGCTAACAGATCCATCTCAGATGACTGCTTCCCTTTCAGGCAGTCGCCACGCTCACGTTGCCTGGAATATCGCTCCACGGCGCTTGAAAAAGAAGAAGAAGAAGAAGAAAAGCGCGCAGCACAATAAACATGTTCTCTAATCGCGTACGCCAGATCTGGTTGTCTTAACGCGGTTCCGTTTTACCTCTCCGCTCTAACGCCTCTTGCTTTGCCCAATTTCAGCAGCTTTTGTCTTAAACGCCTGCCGACGCGATTTAATTTAATTTGTGTTCATCACTTTACACCTGCGTGCCCTGCGTTATTTCCAGCACTGGAAGGCCTCGACCTGAGACCGCAAACACTTCATATTATCGTGCCCCGGTTATTTCTACAGTTATGTGTATAACACATGGTACACACATGTTGCTGTACGGCTGTATATGAATTCAATTACCTATCACCGTCATTAAAATCACGTATCAGTACTATATGAGCATTATTCTGTCTGTAGTAGCCTACAGTTCAAGACATTACATTACTTTATTTGTAGACCTGCTCAGGACTGAAGTTGAAAACCAGCTTTTGAGCTAACTACGATTCAATACTCTGATACCATGCTCAAAATAACACATTGTTCCTGTCAAGTAAAGTAGTAGATGCGCATTGTCATGCTGAAACAGGGTAGGGCCTTCCCAAAACTGTTGGGGGAGCACAGAATCATCTAGAATGTGTTCGTGTGCTGTAGCATTAAGATTTGCCCTCACAGGAACTGAGGGGCCTAGCCCAAACCATGAAAAACAGCCCCAGACCGAGGGGTGTCCAGATACTTTTGGTCATATAGTGTATCATATTAATATTATGAAATAAAAGCGGAAAATGTGGGCCTGCTTGTCTCTCCCTCCCTCTCTCCTTTTTCCCCAAGTTTTTGGGAAGTCTCTCTCTCTCACTCTCTCTGTCTCTCTCTCTTTCTCTCTCTCTCTCTGTTTTCTCGTTTTCTCTCTGGTGTGTTCTGCCGATCGATTCCCCTCATCCCACATCATAACCGCAGCACAAGGGATGGGCTTCGCTCCCAGGGAGAACAGCCAGAAACAAAACCAAGCCTGTGAAGCTTCTCCGCGGAACTGTTTTTAGCTTTTTCAAATGTTATTGCTGCCCGCTCAAGAGAAACTAGGTAGTTTTATGCCTGCACATAACCTGTCAATAACATGACCTCTAACACTGCTTATAAGTGCCGGGGAAATATTTGCAGTATCACAGCGGAAAGTCTAAAATACACTTGAATAGTGCTGCTGACAACAGTTACCTTGGTTACATGCGAACTGCAGGGAAAGTGTCTGATATCTGCTTCAGGTCTACAGACCTTGCTGTTCACAGTACTAAACAGTGAAATGTTACAGACTGTGTTAATTCACATCTAATAACACATATGTGTGAGTTGATTTAACACTGGACATTTTGATGTGCACTGTTTGATGCAGACACACAGCACAGGATTCAGCTCATTGCTAACCTTTACCCTCCCAGGGATTGCTACACCAGAAGGACCCCGCCTGTACACTCAGAACTAAGGGCTCCAAAACTCTCCTCTGGGTCTCCACAGAGCAGGGCCGCCCAACACTGTTCCTGGAGATCCACGTTCCTGTAGGTTTTAATTTCAACCCTAGTTTGGCACACTCGATTCTAATTAGCAGTTCGACGAGATCTCTAGTTGTTGAATGAGGTGAGCTTTGTTAGGGTTGGAGTGAAAATCGACAGGACGGTAGATCTCCAGGAGCAGGGTTGGGCAGCCCTGCCATAAAGGAACGCTATCTATTGCAAGCGTTCTTGGTCAGGCAAAATAGTTCAATCTGGGAGCCTTCACACTTTTAACACCTACCACAGAGAGTCCCATAAAGACCTAAAGAGGGTTCCCCTACGGAGGCAAGCCAAAAAACCCTTTTTTGTCTGAGCCTGTAATCCTGCACTCATCCCACTAATTGACACTCCTAATGTCCTGGAGCTTGTTAAATGTACGGCTTTTTTTTTTCTTTTTTTTTTGCAAGCCTATGGCTTAGAGTTAGCGTCGCCTCAGCATCGGATAAACTTCACTCAAACGGTCTCATCGCACAGTCTGTTTAATAAACTTGAGCAGAGCTACTGGAAACACACTGTGCTTCCTTCAAGCTCCCCGCCCGACTCCTCCATTTGCAGATTAAGCGAGTCAAAGTGAGAGAGAGAGAGAGAGAGAAGAGAGAGAGAGAGATGAGAGTGAGATAGGGAGGGCATGGGGTGCAGATGTAAAAAGAAAAGGAGAGAGGTGTTTTAGTCGGCGCTTGCGTCTAGCAGAGAAGCTCATTTACCCAAAGGGCATCAGGTTCAGTGTGCTGAGCTATTCACACACAGTTAACTTAGGAGGCAGGGAAATTCTCACCACGGTTATTCTTCTTTTTGTAAAATGCCACAGGACGTACCCAGACCGGCTTCCTCTGAACGCTGCGCTGTTTTCCGCGCGCGGCGTAGCTGAGCCTGCTAGAAGCCCGCCTTATCCTCCACTCCCCGCTGAGCATCTTCATGCTCAGCCTTTAAATTACCATTACTCATCCGCTAAGCGTGTATGCTGGTATCCACTACATCACACAACACTTATCCCGTGAAAGTCCAGGGATAGGATTTTTATTTTAAAAATAAAAAAAAAATCACTTACTCATAATTGCAAATGTGTGTGTATTAAAACAACAATGCGTACTGACAAAACAAGGAGCGAGAGATTCTAAGGTTATCTTGAAGTTACAAAAAAAGAGAGACAGACAGACACACACACACACACACACACAGACAGACCGACAGACAGGCACACCAGTGAGGTTCCTGCAGACAGACAGACAGACGGACAGGCAGGCACAGACACGCACACACACAGACACAGACAGGCAGGCAGGCAGACGGACAGACAGACAGGACACCTGTGAGTTCCTGGACAGGCAGACAGGCAGGCACCACACAGACAGGCGGACAGACAGGCGCAGGCAGAGGTTCCTGCAGACACACAGACAGGCGGACAGACAGACAGACAGGCACACACGCACACACACACACAGACAGGTAGGCAGGCAGGCAGGCAGACAGACGGACAGACAGACAGGCGCACCTGTGAGGTTCCTGCAGACAGACAGACAGACGGACAGGCACACACACACACACACACAGACAGGCGGACAGAAAGGCAGGCAGGCAGACAGGCAGGCAGGCAGGCAGGCAGGCAGGACAGACAGACAGGCACACACAGACAGGCAGGCAGGCAGGCAGGCAGGCAGACAGGCAGACAGACGGACAGACAGACAGACGGACAGGCGCACCTGTGAGGTTGCGCAGGCCCAGCTGGCGCAGGCCGAAGTTCCCGTCGCGACGGTAGTTGAGGAAGATGGCGAGCGCGTAGCGTTCCTCGTACAGCTTGTTGCCCCGGACGATGCGCAGGTTCTCCAGCGGCAGGTAGTCAAACTGGTTCAGAGCCACCAGCACGTACCCCGTCACCTCTCGGATGGACTGCGGGGGACACAGAGCAGAGGGACGCTATACATTACATTACATTACATTACAGGCATTTAGCAGACGCTCTTATCCAGAGCGACTTACACACACTTTTACACAGCATTTTACATTGCATCCATTTATACAGCTGGATATATACTGAAGCAATTTCGGTTAAGTACCTTGCTCAAGGGTACAACGGCAGTGTCCTACCCGGGAATCGAACCTGCGACCTTTCGGTTACAAGCCCAGTTCCTTACCCACTGTGCTACACTCCGTCCTACACTATAGTCATAGTGCTCCCTGTGTCGCCCACGGCAACACCTGCGTTCACACATACGACTCTGCCATTTCTTACCAATTACCGATGAAGAAAACATTGCCCACTATAGGTTTATTACCCTTTTACCAATTGTAACCACTTGACAAGCTGTTTATTCTATGTCAGCAGTTTATTTTTTTGTACGAAATGCAGAACTTATACCATTACATTGCATAAATATTTTACTGCGATCTACAGGACAAACAGCCAACAGCACCGTCTGCACCCTACCACACAAAGTGCATACGTTTAGCTGTCCGAGAGGACATTTGGGAGTTAAAATAAGATTCTTTTTTTAGTTCTTGGGAATACAAACAACCTCAGCTCGGGGCTGTAGTGAAACCTCATATTATATATATATGCACATTATAATAGAGCGAGATGCTGAGGAAGAAGGACTGCCTATCACCACACCGTAATATAATTTCAGGATATAATGACCGCTGAGATTTTCAAAAACTTTGAATCGATCACGTGGACATCCCAGTCCGGGCTCCGTGCTGTGCCGTTACCCAAAAACGAGACGCTTTCAGACGCAGGATGCGGTAACCGCTTCGCCTGGCGGGACAGGCGGGGGGGGGGAACAGGCTCTAGTTACCAGAAATTAATCCTGAGGAGCACTTCCTGTCGGGGACGACAGTCACTGACAGCTGTCACCAAGCATTCGCGTCAACCCGGAGTCCGTCCCGGAGTGGCAGATCCGGCCCAATTTGCTGACTGGCCCTTTCCAGTCCGCTCACGTAGACGAGAGGCGCTTTGCGAGCGGACGGTGGGCCTGTCTTAACTGCCTACGGGAAATGCACACTGATTTGTTTACCGGCTTGTTTACTGGCCAGCCAGTTGATGCATACAGAACACCAGTGGGACAGGAGTTTGGAGGGAAAGCGGAGTACTGTGGCACTTCCTCTTCCCTGGAAACAGGATATGAGGGCGCAGAGCTGGAGATGATTGGCTGGGAATGGCACAGGAGCAAAAGGCATTGCAGATGAATTACCAGCGGCATTGAAGTCCAATTACCCGAAAGGACTTTGCAGCTAAGTGGCTGGGAACAGGCTAACTATGAAGAACTTTTAAGCTGATTGGCCTGTAATGGGCTAACAATGAGGCACTCCGCAGCTGACTGGCTGGGAATAAGCTAACAAGAAGGAACTTTGCAGATGATTGGCTGGGAATGGGTAACAATGCAGAATTTTGCAGATAATTGGCTGGGAATAGGCTAAGACTGAGGGACTTCAGAGTTCATTGGCAGGGGAAAGGCTAACAGAGTGTTATGTTGATGCTCATTGGGTGGAAACAGAACAGTAGTGAGGAGCCTTGCAGCTAATTGGCCAGGATTGGGGCAGAAATAAGAAGCTCTGTAGATGACTGGAGGGGAACTGGATGGGAGTGAGGATCACTGGCAATTTTTAATTAGCTGATTGGCCAGCAAGTCAGACAGAAGGCATGAAGTGGTTGTGGGCAGCTCACAGATCCCATTAACACAGCCAGAGTAAAGGGGGGAGGGGTGGTTGTTGGAGGAGACTGTTAGTGACAGTCTGGTCACTGCAGAAAAGCCTGATGTATAACAGACACACAGCAAATTGCAGCTTCACGCCAGCAAGCACACTCCTATAGTGCACCTCTATCACACAGTACACCTCTATCACACAGTGCACCTCTATCATACAGTACACCTCTATCACACAGTACACCTCTATCACACAGTGCACCTCTATCATACAGTACACCTCTATCACACAGTGCACCTCTATCATACAGTACAC
This sequence comes from Anguilla japonica, assembly GCA_025169545.1. Taxonomy (NCBI): domain Eukaryota; kingdom Metazoa; phylum Chordata; class Actinopteri; order Anguilliformes; family Anguillidae; genus Anguilla; species Anguilla japonica. Next base: position 72,858,636 of record CM045885.1, read on the forward strand.
CTCTATCACACAGTACACCTCTATCACACAGTGCACCTCTATCATACAGTACACCTCTATCACACAGTGCACCTCTATCACACAGTGTACCTCTATCATACAGTACACCTCTATCACACAGTACACCTCTATCACACAGGACACCTCTATCATACAGTACACCTCTATCATACAGTACACCTCTATCACACAGTGCACCTCTATCACACAGTGTACCTCTATCATACAGTACACCTCTATCACACAGTACACCTCTATCACACAGGACACCTCTATCACACAGTGCACCTCTATCACACAGTGCACCTCTATCACACAGGACACCTCTATCATACAGTACACCTCTATCACACAGTGCACCTCTATCACACAGTGTACCTCTATCATACAGTACACCTCTATCACACAGTGTACCTCTATCATACAGGACACCTTTATCACACAGTACACCTCTATCACACAGTACACCTCTATCATACAGTACACCTCTATCACACAGGACACCTCACCTGAAAACACAGCCCTGTAACGAGCCCAAGGGAGGGGGGGGGGGGGGGGGCTCTGAGCCTTATCAGTGTAAGAATCTGCTAGAAAGTCCACAGAGGGGTCTGGTAAACTACATTTTTTAAAAAATGTTTGTAGAGTGCTATCTATCAAAGGCTTTTCATTGTCATGTAAATGTACTACAGAGAGCTTATTATTGCAGCTTTTCCTGAAACGGACTCCAGCTCCCTTTAAAAGTGATGAACAACGAGCCTCGTGTAAAACGCTTGGCTAAATCTCTGGAGGGAACTGTGTCGTACTGCAGCACATAAACCGGCAACGTCAACTGTAACTAAGTTCCTTTTTTTAGTTTTTAAAAAATCCTTATCCTTTTTTTAATCCTCATCCAATCTGCAGCTAAACCATTTTTCCTCTTCATTTCTTGTGTAGTGCACTGTCAGAATCCCATCTGGGAAAAATGTGTGAATCTGGGTACCTGTGATTTTCAAAGGGCACAGACATAATAATAATAGTAATAGTAATAATAGTAATAATAATGTCATAACCATAATCATCGTGTCTAAATATAAAATACAGGAAATGACAAAGCAAAGGTCACAAGCAGTGCATGTCTGTAGGTGAGCGGGATTTGAGCTTATCCGTGATTGGGTCGTGTGCTGTGTGACCTCTGCGAGGATTAAGACGATTTACAAGCTCAGCCCCGCGTCTGGCTGGCCACGGGTGCGCTGGAGAGTGCTGCGTGGGTCACCTGTCTCACCTTGCGGGCTCGCGCCGCTAGCCGATGATGCATTCTGCCCCCCCCCCCCACAGCCAACAGGCGCTCTCCAAGCTAACACGTACTCATTGGCCTTAAACCGTCGCGATAAACCAAGCCCCATAAGCCCCTGAGTATCGTCATAAACGAATAACCTTTCAACCGCGTTTGCATTTTATCCCTTTATTTTATTTATTTTATTTTATTTTAATTTATGTCTTTGTCAGGAATGACCCTGCCAGGGGCATGAGCACCTCTCTCTCTCTGATATGAACTCATTGCTCCGGGGCAGTGAGACCCCCAGGCCTTTAGGGGGCGCCAGAGGGCCCGCGAGCCGAGAAAAGCGACAGCTCAACAGCGCCCTGCCGTAGACGCTGAGTGCCCTCGTCTCTGACGCTGCGCTGTGATGCTCTCTTTCCTCAGACGCCGGAGCGGACTCTGTGATTCGCTCGCTTTTTTTCGGGAAAAAGAGGACGGGGGTCAGAGTGACTCACCATCCGCCGCGGGCCCCACGGCTTGGCACCTGCCGTACTGCCACCTCTGTGCCCAGGAGCCTGCCAGCCTCCGAGCCGGCGGCAACCCGACGCGAAACTAAACCGCTGTTACCTAGCAACCGCGAAAAGCTGCCGGGGGGGGGGGGGGGATAAATAAATATTTAAATAAAAAATGAATCAGAGAGAAAGGAACAGAGTCTTTGTTGTACTTTTCCTAATTTAATTAAAGGATTACCTCGCTGTGCTTTTATGTGCCCCCTTTAGATTCCTTTGTTTACTCTTCAACTAAATTTAATTTCCTTACCTCTCTAAACTGTTATTAGCAAGGCTCCTGATCGATATTTCCCGAAGTCCACAAACCAAAGAGAGGGGGGAAAGCCGGCATCCATTGGGATGCGCATGCAGCGTAATAACAACAATAAAACTAATTGTTTATAATCTCTCTCTCTGCCCATTAATGAGGATAATTTTTCGGTCGTAAAATGAAATGCGCTGCAATCAAACACAGGCAGGACACCACAGAGGGTCTGTTGTGCGCCAAACGGAGTACATTTTACCAGTTTTAATATGGAAAAGGTGTTGCGCACTAATCCGGGGCCCGTAATTTAGAGACTGCCCGTGGAGGTGCACTCGGGGTAACACGCTTGAGCATCAATTACGAAACAATCAAAGCGCACTCGGGCGTGAGCGCTGAGAAATAAGTTCAGCGGTAATTCAAAAGTAGACGTTTTCATTTTTTTGTCCATCGATACAAGACCTTTAAGGGCGAACCTGGGAGCCCCGCTCTCAATCAGCTCTGTTGACAGAAGCCGCGTCCGCGATGATTTAAAGAGCATTGTTGAAAGAACAGAAGCAAAAAAAAAAAAATGAAGAAAATGCCCCCGAGTTTTCGAAACACGGGACACACAATCGAGCAGAGTTTTGTGCGATAACAGATGAAGAGAGAGAGTTATAAAAAATGACTTTTTTTCCTACATGCCAATAACGATCTGTAATGAGATTATGTCTCTCGGCCCCCGGCCAGAACTGATGGCTGCTTACCCAAGAGCTCACAGCCAGACTCTGTTATTACAGCGCGAGAGACCAAGCATGGCCAGGGTCCATCCCCACCCACCCACACACACACACACACACACACACACACACGCATCCCCACCCACCCATACACACACACACGCACACACACACACACACACACACACACACACACACACACACACACACACACACACACACACACACATCCCCACCCATACACACACACACACACACACACACATCCCCACCCACCCATACACACACACACACACACACACATCCCACCCATACACACACACACACACACACACACACACACACGCACACGCATCCCCACCCACCCATCCCCACCCACCCACACACACACACACACGCACACACACACACGCATCCCCACCCACCCACATACACACACAAACGCGCACACACACACACGCATCCCCACCCACCCATACAAACACACACGCACACACACACACACACATCCCCACCCACCCATACACACACACACGCACACACACACACACACATCCCCACCCACCCATACACACACACACACACACACACACACACACACACATCCCCACCCACCCATACACACACACACACGCACACACACCCCCACCCACCCATACATACACACACACCCACCCATACACGCACGCACCCAAACATACACACACACACACACACACGCACACGCACACACATCCCCACCCACCCATACACACACACACACACATCCCCACCCACCCATACATACACACACACCCACCCATACACGCACGCACCCAAACATACACACACACACACACGCACATGCACACACATCCCCACCCACCCATACACACACACACACACACACACACACACATCCCCACCCACCCATACATACACACACACCCACCCATACACGCACGCACCCAAACATACACACACACACACACACCCCACCCACCCATGCATACACACACACACACGTACACACACACACACATCCCCACCCACCCATACACACATGCACACACACACACACACCCACCCATACACACATGCACACATCCCCACCTACCCATACACACACATACACCCCCCCATAAACACACATACATACACACACACACACACACACACACAGTCACACATGCACACAAACTCGTGTGAATACAGACAGGCACATACACACATACACACACCCACACACAAGCCACAAACTTGAAATGACTCACACAGACAGGAGGGCAAAGTGGCAGACAGTTAATCCAACACAGAGACACACACACACACACTCCACACACACACTCACACATGCAGAATGAAGAGGAGGTGAGAGACCGGGAGGAGGTACAGAAGTCCAGTGATGAAAGAGAAATATGGACTTAAAAATAAAAAGCATTGTAAACAAAAAGGGATAATTTGTAAGTTGTGAAAACTAAGTGCAGGTAGGTTTAGCCACAACACTCTAACCAAAACATACCACACTACAGGGCTACCACTCTGTAGGTTTTTCACCGTCCTGTAGGATTTTTACCGTCCTGTAGGTTTTCAATCCAACCCTAACAAAGCACACCTCATGCAAGAGCTAGAACAGGGCTGCCCCGATTGAAAACCTACAGGACAGTAGATCTCTAGGAACAGGGTTGGGCAGCCCTGCTCTAGCTGTTGAATGAGATGTGCTTTGTTAGGGTTGGAGTAGAAACCTACAGGACAGTAGATCACTAGGAACAGGGTTGGGCAGCCCTGCTCTAGCTGTTGAATGAGGTTCTGCTTTGTTAGGGTTGGAGTGAAAACCTACAGGACAGTAGATCTCTAGGAACAGGGTTGGGCAGCCATGCTCTATCTGTAGAATGAGGTGCACTTTGTTAGGGTTGGAGTGGAAACCTACAGGACAGTAGATCTCTAGGAACAGGGTTGGGCAGCCCTGCTCTATCTGTCGAAGGAGATGTGCTTTGTTAGGGTTGGGGTGGAAACCTACAGGACAGTAGATCTCCAGGAACAGGGTTGGGCAGCCCTGCTCTAGCTGTTGAATGAGGTTCTGCTTTGTTAGGGTTGGAGTGGAAACCTACAGGACAGCAGATCTCCAGGAAGAGGGTTGGGCAGCCCTGCTGCACGTGTATGTCCCAAACCAAAGTGGCGAGGTTCAGGCCTACGCTGTACATCGCTCATCAGCGCCGCGTTTAGCAAGGAGCCCTCGGCTCGTTCACCCTCCTGTCCTTTTACATCAGAGATAAACGGACGGGGGGTCGAGAGGACGGGCGTGTCTCACAGGGATCTCTGTCACGAGCCCCCCCCACCCCCACCCCCCCACCCCCCCACCCAGACAGATGCGTTTCCCATTAAACTGCGAGACGGGGAAACCGCGTCGCCATCAATCACCGCAGTGTGGGTCAATGAGCCCACTCTCACACAGAAAGAGAGAGAAAGAGAGAGAGAGAGAGAGAGAGGCGGAGAGGGAGAGAGAGATAGAGAGAAAGAGAGGGGGAGAGGGGGAGAGAGAGAGAGATGGAGAAAGAAAGAGAAAGAGAAGAAGAGAGAGAGAGTCCAGACAGCAGTCTGTCTGTTCCTGCTCTTTCTCCACCCCAGCCTCACTAACAGTATCAACCATATGCGTGAATAACATTCTGCTCTTGGGAGACTCACACAGATTCACAATGACAGAGTTGTTGTCTGTTGATCATGAACTACTCTACGGGCCATGTGTTTCAAATTTTCTCAGAACAATGATGGCGGTACGCCTGACCCTGAAACTGAAATTAAACCTAACCTGGAGCGTCCAGCACTGACTTCACTTCACTGAAACAAAAGCACAAGGTAATGGCCCACGTTTAATCAACATTTTTTCCTTAACTTTGACACAAAATCAAACGCAACCATGACAGTTTTTCTCAACTGTATAATCTCTGCGCCAGGAGTAGCACTGGCCAACAGCCCACAAACAACAGCTCAAAACCAGACATCACTGAAGACCACAGAGTGAGCAGGTCACCGCAACGATATTCATGGGTGGATGATACACACATCAAAGACGCCACTCCAGGGCACAGACGAGCACTTTGTGCACAAACACCGCAGGCCCTGAGGCTGAATTTAAACACATCCCCCTGTACAGGGGACACCTGAGAGAGTTCTGAATTTAAACACATCCCCCTGTACAAGGGGACACCTGAGAGAGTTCTGAATTTGAACACATCCCCCTGTACAAGGGGACACCTGAGAGAGTTCTGAATTTAAACACATCCCCCTGTACAAGGGGACACCTGAGAGAGTTCTGAATTTGAACACATCCCCCTGTACAAGGGGACACCTGAGAGAGTTCTGAATTTAAACACACCCCCTGTACAAGGGACACCTGAGAGAGTTCTGAATTTAAACACATCCCCCTGTACAATGGGACACCTGAGAGAGTTCTGAATTTAAACACATCCCCCTGTACAACGGGACACCTGGCAAAGTTCTGAATTTAGGACCTTGAGGTCTTAAGCCTAATTTATGCTTTGGCAAAACGTTGTACGACATGTCCGCGAACAAGAAAGATGCAAATTCAACAGTTTTGACGTCTTTTGAGGGTCAGCGCCGGCAGCTGTGTGCCTGCTGATTTTTTGTAAGGTCACCGACGCCCATCACAAGTGTCTCGCAGCTGTGATTGGTTGGCTGAAACGAAGACAAAAAGGTTGCCATGGCGACAATGCTAGCGTACCACTACAACAACTTATTTTTTTATGAATGAAGACGTTTTGTTTCTACAGCTAGCAAAATGGGCAGGTTTGGTGCCCGGTTCCTATGGTAACAACGATCACCGTCACTTAACTTAATAAATGCAAAATGTCGTCCAGCAAGGTTCTGTCAGCAGACAACACGTTGTCGCTGAAGCATAAATTAGCCTTCGGGCTTCCACAACCCTGAGCCCCCAACAGGCCCACTGCCATTCACACACAGCACAGCTAGCGCACGGCTACGAAACGAGTCCCCACCGCGCGGCTCAGCGCCGACGCTGCGGCCCACCGTCCCGCCAACCAGCTCCAGGCCGCGAGGTCGATTTCCCCCTGTGATCGACAGGGCGCGCTTTTGTCCCCGTGAACTAGCACGGCGCAGTGGGTGTCGATATTTCGGACGCGCCGCTGTCGAATCCGACCGGGATTTCCTCGCGGCCGCCTGATAATGATGGCGGGGGGGGAGGGGGGGGGGGGGGGGGGGTGGGGGTCAGTTTTATGGCTCGGACTTTTCCAGACTGGCCTGTTGGCTTTTGGAGTGATGTCCTTCGCCACACAGCGGGCAGGCGGTGCGGACCTACAACATGAGCGAGCGTCTAATGTTGCCCGGCGAGTTCTGAGAAAGATAAAAAAAGTTTCCTGTTAATGCCAACAAAAGCAATATTATTCAGCTTATACTTTCATTTTTTTTTTTTTAAAGGCCACTGAATCAAGGTAGCACCGCAAGCAAAATGGAGAAATGAGTCTGTCTATTTTTTAAATTTAACTATCTTAAAAACTCCAGCTTAAAAATACACTCCGAAAGAGAAAAAAACGACATGTGCGCTGGTGTTTTATATCACATTAAATATTTCTAGCTATAAATAAAAAGAGAATTTTAACGTGTAATCAAACGCTTTCTACAAAGACTTAAAAAGGACATGAAAACTAAGAAAGACATCAGAAAAAGTCTGGAAAAAAGGGATCTTTCCTGCCTTCCCACAGATATAAAATTCCGTTTCAGTCCTGGGCTCCATCCCATTTCCGGAAGAGAGGTCAGGAGAGATTCCACAGATTAACGGGAATTTTCCAGAGGTTCTAGATTTGGGAAAGGGGGAAGTGCTTGTGTCTGTGAGCGAAACAGAACCGTTCCTCTTTCCTGGTGACGTTTGTGGCTTTGAAAGTAGGCCCGTTAGCACTCAACTCCCAGGAGGGTGGGGCAAGGGGGGGGGGGGGGGGGCTGGGGGGGCTGCGTTTCGAGTGCACTGTGAGAGCAGGGAAACAGTCAAGTGGAACGAGGAGGGCCTCTGTATGTATGAATGCATAATTAACACTCCACCTGTTCCACCTGCTCGGTGAGAGATGGATGGAGAGAGCGAGAGAGAGAGAGAGAGAGCGAGAGTGAGGGAAAAGGGAGAATGAGACAGAGAAAGAAATGAATGCGAGGCAAAGGAGGGAGGGGCGAAGGAAAAGGGGGAAATGGAAGAAAGGGGAATGAGAGAAAGAGAGAATGAGTGTAATGACACCATTACCACATGCGAGAAATGAAACACACATCACACATTACCTTAATTACTTCTCATTTACATACATATAGAACCTGTCTCGTATGTCAGGGGTAGATGAAATTCTGATGGTGGGGTGGAGGTGGGGGGGGGGGGGGGCTTGATTTTGCCAACATTTATATTTTCGCTTCTCCGTCATCATTAGCGGCTAGCCCCCACCTTTAAAGCAGACGCTGACCCGAGGTGCTGCGCTCCCACAACGCCCTGGAAGTGTGCTCAGCCGGCCGGGCCGGTGCACAGTACGCCGCGTCCTCGGGCACCGACACTGCGAAGGCTGTTTTACCCCCCGCACAGCCAACGCTCCGGCACGCGAAAGATTGAGCAGGGGGGGGATAGAGGGAGAGAGAGAGAGAGAGGGAGAGAGAAGGAAGCGCGGACATCCGTCTGCAAATTTACGTCCGGAGAGGAAAGGCCTTGACCAGGGCGTCCGGAGGCGCGCGCGGCTCTAAATCACTCAGCGGACAGAGTCCTAAACGTGGAGGGCAAACGCTCCATAAAACACTCCCTCTCTCTCTCTCTCTTTCTCTCTCTCTCTCTCTCTCTCCCTCTGTCTCGCTCTCTCTCTCTCCCTCTCTCTCTCCCTCTCTCTCTCTCTCTCTCTCTCTCCCTCTATCCCCCCTCGCCCCACTCCGGTTGGGCCTAGCAACAGGGCTCAGAGAGAGAGTACACAAACGCGACACTTCATCTCCCACGGCCACAGTTCCCGTAGCGACGAGACGAGGCGGCCATCCCAGCACCACACACTGCTTCATGAGAGCTTCTAGACTGTTATGAGCCAATCGAGGCCGGATAACTCTGGTTCATTCGCTGGATGCTCAGTTGAAGTAAGAGGGGGATTGGGAATTTAGGTGGGGGCTACCAATGACTTTACCCCCTGCATCCTCCCCTCCATTACCTGCCTCCTGACCGACTCTTACCCCCTGGGACGTGAATTTCAAATGGTAGCCACTTCGAACACGCAGGAAGTCTTTGGTCCCACATCTATTTTGTCCCTACAAAATGTACTGTAGACTTGAGCAAGAGGGGAGTGAGGATTGGTATCTCCGTCTAAGGGGTAATATAAGAGGGCAGTAGAGTTATATCGTCCACTGCTACATAACTGAGTAAAACAAATAGTGAACACAGAACCACCACTACACAGAGGCAGGCAGATAGACAGACAGAGAGGCAGACACACACACACACACATACACAGATGTACAAACACAACACACACACACACACACAGATGTACAAACTCACAAACACACACAGACACACACACAGACATACGGATGCACACACAAAGACAAATACACACACACAGATGCACACACAGAGATGTACACACACACGTACACACAGATGCACACACGCACACACGCACACACACAGATGCACACTCACAAACGCACACATGCACACACGTACAGACACACAGACACACACACCTAAGGTGATGGCTTTAAACTGACATGCACGGCGGGTGTGGATGCCGCAGTGACTGTGGTCTTTTGCCTGCCGTTTGGAGTGATTTTTATTGCATCAGACAGCGAGACAGTTTCATATCATCCTTGTTTGCGAGCTCCCGCCCGTGAGGTGCATATGTTGCCAGGAAACACTTACTGACTCAGGAAATCCAGAAATTCTGATATCTGCCACAGTCAAGAGCAATAGAACGTCTGCACAGAGAACTCAAAATGAAACTCCAGCCTAAAGACCCGTTTTGTAAGGGAACACACTGCACATTGAATCTTTTTTGAACAGGAATAAAGAAGGTAAAGAATCCTCTGGCATCTCCACTCAGGTCTGTACCTGTCCTGCTGACAACAGTGCAGGGGAAGCTCACTGTGCTGTGCCTGCGATCCCCGACCACATAGCCACTGTGAAAGATCACTGTGAAAGATTGCTGGGTCACTGTGAAATATCACTGTGAAAGACCGCTGGGTCACTGTGAAAGATCACTGTGAAAGACTGCTGGGTCACTGTGAAAGATCACTGTGAAAGACCGCTGGGTCACTGTGAAAGATCACTGTGAAAGACTGCTGGGTTACAGTGCAAGATCACTGTGAAAGATACGTGTGTCATAGTGAAAGATCACTGGACCACAGTGAAAGATAACCCTGAAAGATCACTGAACCACAGTGAAATACCACTATAAAAGATCAGTGACAACTTCTCATTCCCAACCTTACCTCTTAATGGGAATCTAGAATATTCTCTCTGAAGAAGCTGAAGAAATAAGCAGCTGTTTGGCCAGCTTACAGTAAACACACCTCAGCTTATGTATATGAGCACCCTTAATCATTCGGTTGCTTCTTAGTTTTAACTGAGAGGTAAATCGCTTTTTTTAAAACGAACCTCAAGGGAAAGGCTTTAACTGGACACGCAGAACCAAATTAGGGGCTCCTACAGGGGCAGATTTACAGTTTGAGGGGAATTTGCACAGCCACGGCCCACTGCTGGAGCGGGGAGCTTAATCAGGTTATATCTGAAAACCAGGAGGGAGCTCCAGCTTGTACACCCCAGAGGGCTCATACTCGACCTGAGCTGTTCCAGAACATGCCCCACAGTATAAATGGAGAGTATTTAAAAATGATCAGGACTTATTGTATGCAAAAAATAATATAAATAATATATTTTTTTTAAAACTAGGATCTTTTGACAAGTATCCCAGCAGACAGATGTGTCAAAAAACGCGCCCACTGTGATTAAAATCACGCCTCTCATGCACACACATGGACACATCTACACAATCACGTGACCTCACAGACAACCGTGGACATCAGTACGTTAGGTTCGCTTGTCATGACGCCCGTTCTCTTGCTCACACATTGTACATCGTTTAGAGGTATTTAGTCACAACCGCCGTTGATTGGTGTGGATTTAGAAAGACGCTACCGGCAGGATCAGAGAGACAGCAGGGATTCCTGATTTCACAATGAATCACTTTTTTTTTCGGAGATTTTCTGGTTGAGCCGCGATATCGCCAGTTTAAGCTCAGAAATAGAAATGTGTGCAGCTGTTTGGAGCGTGCCATTATGTCAGCGTTTATTAATGAGTGCTGTGGGTAGTTTGAAGGAAAAAAAAAAAAGCAGATTTGAAAAACCATCTGGCTGTGCGGTGAATGGCTGCGCAGGCATTGGTTAACACTCTCAAATGTTGGGAAACACTTCCCTCCACGATGAACTTCTCCATCTGCGTGTGTTTAATCACATTAATCACGGATAGGTAAACAAGTTACAGAAAGGAGCCGCGGAGAAGCTGGTACGAAAGCGCCTGCTTTATAACACGATCCGAACCTCGCAGAGCTTCCATTTAAATGGCAAAGTGTTCATTATGAGTTTCATTAAATGCAATATGAGCGGCTGACACACATCATCAATAGCGACTCGATCGGTGGGACTTTCATTCGGAAGCCGCTCTGCCCGGTAAACGAGAAGGCCCGTAATTAACTGAGGCTGACACTGTGATGAAGCACGGACGCTGGATTAAGATGGACTGACACGCTAACGCCCTATCGATCCATGCGGAGATGGCGCACCCGATCGGGCGGCCTGCACAGCTCCAACACGCCGCCCGGTGTTCGTGTCGCTGTCGCGCGAGAACACACGACACGCGTGCGCGTGCTTTAAATCGCCTCAGAACGCTGCGGCGGGCGACGTCACATCTGTTTAAGAACCGCCGTCCGCGTCAAATACGTCAGACTGCGTGATCCAGTCTACCCTCTTTTTCAATGCAGCTTTTAGCTCAGGCTTTTGAGTTTCTCAAAACCATCTGGTTTCATTTAAAAATGACCAGAGCCCCACAGATATCAATGAGCAACATTTTCTAAATGCACCAGCATTTTGACAGTGGTACTTTTCAAGCTATGGGCACGACTGGCAACAACTAACCCGGTGGAGACAGTCATTTCTAAAGCCCATTGATTATCTAAAATGCTTCGTATGAAGGGACTTGAGTGCTTGTAAACAGTGAGGGAAACTGGGGATGAAATATTCATGCAGATTCAAAAACCATGATAATTCATCAATGCCCTGTTCAGCACGCAGTGAAGCACAACCAATGTTAGTCTTTACTGACGTCTTATTCCAAAAAAAAAGTTACTCCATTAAGAATTCTGTTACTCCATTAAGAAGACTGATCGAACAAAACCAAGGCTGGAGCCACAGACGTTTTTTTTTCCCCTCCTGAAGCGTCTTCATTGAATCCCCCACTGATTACCGCGGCTTGCTTAGCCCGCACGGCTAATCTCTCCTCCTTTGACCGCATTACACATAATGAAGCGTGCCACCGCGGCTATCGATTTTGCTCCACCATAATGAAGACCAATAGCTGCCGTTCACCCTCCTCTCTCCTCCTCTTTTCCCGCCCGTCAGAAGTGGTATAGATCTCTCTCTCTCTCACTCACTCACTCTCTCTCGCTCTCTCATCGTCTTTCTCCCCTTCTCCCTCTCCCTTTCTCTCCGCTTCCGTCGAGACGGAATTATCTCGCTCTTCACCTTGTTACCCGTTTTTTTTTTTTTTTTTTTTCGCGGCCCTTTCGTTCCCCGCCCCCTCTCTCCTTACGCCGTTCTTATCGCCCCATTACCGCATTTTTTTTTTTTTTGTCCTGAGCGTTCCCTTCGCCCGTAACCGCGCGCGTTCGCGAGTGTTTGCGATTCCGTACAGCCCTCCTCTTCTCCGGGGGGAAGGCATCGTGGAGGAAGAATCTCATAAAGCTCACCCTTTTTAATTATCTTTGGAAACACAAGCCCCGATACTGAAACGTATTGGCACTGTAAAGAGGTCAGCTATCTAAGCTATTTTTTCATTTGTTCTGAAAGCAAAGGCGGGGTTGGTGGTGGTGGTGGTGATAGAGTGTGGGGGGGGGGGGGTGCATTTTCTGCTCAGCCATCTTCTAGGAGAGAAACAATATAAATGTCAGTGTCATACTTTAACGCAATCTGTTCATTTGGGCCTGTGCGGTGAATGGCAAGACGTGAGGTGTGTTCAGCGAAACCGGCTGTCCCGAGTAGATATTAGCAATCTAAAGAGAGACACAGATTGAAGAGGCTGTTGAGGCTTCGGCTTTATGCCTGATACAGTATCGGCCACTGAAGAATAAAACCTGGCAAAAAAAAAAGCTGTTTATCCGCAATGACTCTTGTCCTTTTTAAGTCAACGTTCAGGAGGGGAATGTGGCGGTAACGCCTACACTGGAATTTGTGCACTTCTCACATGCGCCACAGAGAGAAAGGGGGTGATTGTGCGCCCAGGAGTGGGCCCATAAAAATGTCCAGAATGTGCTAACAACATTAGCACAGTGTGCGAAAGAGGCAGGAGACGCACGACCGAACGATCAGAAACCTCCAGTTCACGGGCTATCATTTCAGTTCAATTTCACGCAGCGCCTCGCTCTCAACCTTCGTTAAGCGAACGATCTGTTCCGAGGGCAAATGTGACCGCGAGCGCGTGCAGTTATTTACACGTCAGATGGGAAGGGGGGGGCGGGATTACCTGGGCGCGGTTGCCGTAGACACGCCAGCCTGCTGCGAGGCCGGGCCGGGCCGTTCCTTTGTTTGCCCGCACTCACGGCAACCCTTTACCTGCGCGCCTTTCACGTGACGGGCGAACAGACGGCCAAAACAAACGGGCGAGTTTCGGTAAATCACATCGCCGAGACCGAAACCCGCCGGCTTCCGGGGCGTACAGCCGCTCTCCGCGGGGTCTCAAGCCGTAATCTCGGGGTCCCCCCCTGGTGCGGGGGAGCCCACACGTCGCCGCTGAACTCGGGGGTCCTCCAAAACAGAAGGGCAGCCAGAGTGTAAAACGGGTGCTGGGAAGAGGAAGATGGTGTGAACAGGCATGGGTGGAGGAGAGAAGAGAGAGAGAGAGAGAGAGAGAGAGGGAGAGAGAGAGGGAAAGAGAGAGAAAGGGAGAGAGAGAAAGAGAGAGGCCAAGAGAGAAAGGATGGAGAGAGAGGGAGAGAGAAAAAGGTTGGAGATAGAGAGAGATAAAGATACAGAGAGAGAGACAAAGGGAAAGAGAGAGAAAGGATGGAGAGAGACAGAGAGAGAGGGAGAAAGGATGGAGATAGAGAGAGATAAACATACAGACAGAGAAAGAGAGAAGAGAGAGAAAGGACGGAGAGAGGACACTGCAGCACTGAAGGAATCTGGGCATGTGGGAGCGCCGCTCTCTCTCTCTCTCTCCCTTCCCCGATAATGACGACGCTCCAGCAGGAATTCTCAGAACGGAGTAATTTGTAATTGATTTAGCACATTAATTACAGTCCGGTTAAGCCAGTGTCATGCTTAATATTGCACAATTTGATGAGGAGAAGTTCCGCAGAGGGACCGTTTTGATGAATGGCAATTATTCAATTATGTCACGCTTATTGTCGCTCCTTTTAATCTAATGGCAATCACTTCCGCGTACGTCTAATTGCTCCGCGGGTATAATTGTGCTCGGAATAGGCCATGATGTCCCACGTCAGTTCTAATCACGCATGGCCCCGGGTAAGCTTGGAACACCAGTCTGCTGCTGTTCACTGCAGAGAGGTATCAACGGCTAATAAAGCATGACTTTACTTCGCTGGTACAGCATATCATTTGCATTGTATTTTAGGGCCACAGAGTGTTTTTTTTTTTTTAATTCACATTATTGTAAGATGAAGTCCCATAAATAAACAAAACAAAAAAAAAAAAAAAACTGTTAACATATTTTTTTCTCCTATAAATACTTCTAGGAAATATCAGAGAGGGAAAGAAAATGCATTATTATAATACATGCTAAATGTATTATTTTACATTGACAACAAATTCAAGTGCAATTCAAGGCTATTATGCCAAACAAGGCCAACTACAAACAACAAGGCTGACCAGAACAGAACCCAGAACAGAATAGACTAACAATAAAGATGCTCAATGCAAAGTGGATAAATTCACCTACTACACACATAAATCAAATGAGATATTAAGTGCACAGATACTTGACACAATGCTCTTTTTCAATATCACTAAAAACAGAAGGGTGTTCAAATGAAATAGATTAATAATGAAAGACAGAAAGTGCCATAATTGAAATTGCTATAATCATTTTGAAACATATCGCTGTGCACAAAAGTGCTGGGCTCTTTTTCCATTTGTCAATTAACGTAGATTTCCTCATCTCGAAGAGACACTGGACAGAAAATCGTGTTTCGTACTGTTTGACTTTCAGAAACCTCAGTGGCACGTGACTGTGGGGGAAAGACGTGAGCGAAGGTGTGTGCCTGTGCGAACGGCGAATGGAAGATTTCAGAGACCGATTGAGGTTCTTAATGTGACACTACAAATAAAATATAAGTGTGTCTGCCAGTCTCTGAAACAATAGTAACAAAGGAATGCTTCTCTGGCGCTCAAAAGAATATTCCCCAGCGCTCTCCTGGGATTACTGTTGGAATCGCACAGAGCTGAACGTGGAATATAAATCATATCACAGAATAAAATACGAATTTATTTATTTTTTTAAACATGGAATTGTCCAGGTTTCTTATCAACAGACTGTGCTGGTTCGTCTAAATAAGATTTGGAGACAATGCATATTAGTTTGCTTTTACATCTTAACACTTCATAAATGTGAAATTTCGAACCCGCCCGGGTATTTGAAGTAATTATACGGGGTCACTTCTTTTGTCTAACCTCCGCGGCACCCCTAATTAAAAAACTTATCTCTTAAGCCCTGTTTGCATTTGTTGCTATTCTAGTACATCTTCCGATAAGCTCGGATGAGAATAAAAAGTCCACACATTTCAGCAAAAACTGTTAGAGAAAGAGACATTTCATTAAAGACAGAGCGTCTGTTCAGTCTGGAGTGGAGGACACAGTTTTAAGAGCGCATTTTAACAACTTCAGTTCCAGTTCACACCAATTTATTTATTTATTTGTTTATTTATTTTTAGTGGTGATATTGTTCTGGAAGGAGTCTGTGGTGATCATTATTTCTGAGAACAATGAAGCATCTTGCTGGTCCACACCCCTCCCGACGAAGAAAACGCAAAATAAAATATCAAAAAAAAAAAAAAAAACTTTAATTGAAAAATCACAAGTTCCCGAACAAGCACCCCAAAAACCAAATCCAAAAACCGGGCATTATTAACCCTTTAAAGAGTAGGTTTTTTGGAATGTTTTAAATCTAAATCAGTGTTCTAGAACTCCACTGCTGTCAGTTACCAGTAGTGTACTGTTACATCAGCATTAGAATGTTCAGTGAAGAACATTCCAATCACATATTTGCGATCTCCCACCTTAAAAGGTGAAATGATAGTAAACAGCTGCTCTGTGAGCTGTACCATCCTCATCCCCTCCTACCGTTTCCACAAAATTAAATTATCAGCCTTTAATTTTACTCTCTAGTTTCCTTCTGTGCAATGAGCACAACGGCACTATGTACGAGTCCCGCTGACAAGCCTTAACCAAGGTATCTCTGTTCCGCTAATGTGGCCATTTGTCATGATTACATTCAGCCCCTGATTATCTCTCAGACGAGCCCGTCTGCACGGTCGGAGCGGTTAACCACCTGAACTCTCCTCCGCCCACGCAAATTTCCCAGCGGCCCCCTCCCGAACCAGCCAATAGCAGGGCCCGCCCGAAAAAAAACCCCTCTTCACACGCGTAAGCGGGAGAAATGGACGCTCCCGACGGAGGTTACAAACAGGAAATAGCGAGCGTCGCTTGGTCACGCAGACGTTACCGTGGCGCGTTTCCATCGGTTACGCACTAACAGAAAAACCACAAACCGCAACCAGAGGGCAGAAGGCCCTTCACCGCATATTTCAGCAAACCAATCTACAGGTCCCAGTGGGCAGTTTTTACATTCCCTGTGCACTATATTGCACTTAGTTTTTCGCTTATTTTTTTATTTTATTTACGCATCCTGTAGGAGCTACTTTTGAGAGTGCAAACGGGGCGCTAGTTTTGCCTGTGCTCCTGGCTTTCTTGTTCATGAACATGTGAAGCCTCCAGACACCTGACTGCACATTGCCTGGGATGTCGCCGGAGGTTTGGTATCCCAGATACGGAGTCGAATCACTGGCCGTTTTCCTTCCCTGCCACATTTTTACACGGGCTTGAGAGCGGGGTGGCCAATCAACCGTCCAACTGGCAGGCCCAGACTCCCTTCGCTCGGTTACCGCAGCCATGGGAGAAGCTGATAGTTATAAAGCTGATGAGATGTGACAGGGGCTCAGGACGCTGTGTGAACTGGAGCACTGCCTAGTGGGTTTGGTCATTCTGTGAGAGGTATGGCTTTACTGGCGCACGATCGACCTGGAGGACGGTCAAAAGCGCCAGACCTTTCTCTTTACATTACATTACAGGCATCTAGCAGACACTCTTATCTAGAGCAACTTACGCAACTTTTTTCACATAGCATTTACATTGCATCTATTTACACAGCTGGATATATACTGAAGCAATGCAGGTTAAGTACCTTTGCTCAAGGGTACGACAGCAGTGTCCTATCTGGGAATCTGACCTGCAACCTTCACAACTTTTACAACCTTTTACAAGCCGAGTTCCTAGCTCATTATACTACACTGCCGCCCCAAGTAAGGGATGCTGTGAAAAGTGCACGCAGTCAGCAGACACATGAGCTGGCCTGTGGATGTAAGTCCCGATTCCTTACACACCTGGTCCCTCTGAAATAATGACTTGAAGGCGATCCCTAATACCGTTGATGAAAACAGCCCTGATCCACTTGGCCGTCTAGTGCATGCACAAACATCACCAGCCAGGAGGAAACAGGCCAGTGACCAAGGAGTTTACACTGGCACCAGAAGAAAGGTTATCTTATTTAATTAAGATTTCTTATTTGCCGTTTTTTTTTTTTTTTTTTTTTTTTTTTTACAAATCTGTATTCTCTGGATCGATTTAGTCCTTAAATAAACAAAAGAAAACAAACAAAAAAAGAAAGATTGATATCTTGCCCTCTTTTTTTTTCTTCCTTGCACTTCCCTGGCCCTCAGTAGCCGGAACGGCGCCTGATTTCTTTGTCGACACGGAGGCTTATTTATGGTCCCCACACCGTGAGTGAAAAATCAGATCAAGGGAGCAAATTAATAATATCAAGGCTGTGATACCTAGGAAGGACCGGAACATCTGTCATTTGTCTTCACTGTTTCAGCGCTATTATTTTATTTTATTGTTGTGTCCGTGTGCATAAGAGTGCATATGTGTGCGTGTCTGTGTGCATGTGTGTGTGCGTGTGTGCATGTGTGTAAAAGAATAAAAAACACGGTTATATGTGTATATGTACCAGATATGTGTCTGTAGCATTTTAATAGGTCTAGGATTTACTCTAGATCTGTTATATGTAAAATGTTGGTGTCATATAAGCCCATGTGGGCTGGGCATCCATGTGATGCATGACACAATAATAAAAATTCATTCATTCATTCACGGTTTGTGAATGTGGATGCTACGACTGAATCTTTAAAAGCTAAAAATCGAATAATTCTTCTATTAAATACCCTTTTTTAGGAACCAGAGTGAATAAGCAACTGCATGGTTACGACAGACAAGCACTGCAAGGAGTCCACGTGTGCGTATGTATGTATTTATGTATGCACTGAGTCTACATGTGTGTGTATGTATTATGTACTGAGTCTGTACTGAATGAGAGTGTGTTTGAGTGTGTATGTATGTATGAATGTATGTTTTATACATGTACTGAGTCTGTACCGTACTGAGAGTGTGTATGTATGTATTTATGTATGCACTGAGTCTACATGTGTGTGTATGTATGTACTGAGTCTGTACTGAACTGAGAGTGTGTTGAGTGTTTATGTATGTATGAAATTTTTAAACATGTAACGAGTCCGTACCGTTGAGGTGTGTATGTGTATTTATGTATGCACTGAGTCTACATGTGTGTACACACTGAGCTGTACTGAACTGAGAGTGTGTATGAGTGTGTATGTGTGTATTTATGGATGTACTGAGTCTACATGTGTGTGTATGTATGTATTTATGGATGTACTGAGTCTACGTGTGTGTATGTATGCATGTATGTATTTATGTATGTACTGAGTCTACATGTGTGTGTATGTGTATGTACTGAGTCTGTACTGAACTGAGAGTGTGTATGAGTGTGTATGTATGTATTTATGTATGTACTGAGTCTACATGTGTGTGTATGAATGTATTTATGTATGTACTGAGTCTACATGTGTGTGTATGAAT
>CM045885.1:72882862-72892862 GCA_025169545.1 Anguilla japonica
CTCGCACCGCAGGGCAATTTGATTTAATTTGCCGATAATGTATGAAAAGAAAAAAATCTCCCAGTTTGTTCAGCGCTCTTCTTCCCGGGCAAAATGGCCGACGTTAACAGAGGCCCATAGACACAGGCCTTGAAATCGTCGTCCTGAAAAAAAGAGCAGTCTGAGTCTTTCCCACTGTGATTGTCATCCTCTTCATTCTTCTTTTTTTCCCCCCTGGCTGGTGTGTCATCCCATGATAAGCTGTAATATCAGTCTCCACTCTCTCTCTCTCTCTCTCTCTCTCTCTCTCTTTCTCTCTCCCTCTCCCCATCTCTCTGGTGAGAGATGTCAGTCATGTCTTGAGGGGGGAGTGTCTGCGTGCACAGTGGTGACCGGTCACAGAAGTAGCCTGACTACAGGTACTGACTCAGGACTTTGACTGACTGTTCAATCAGAGTCCAGCCCACCCCCTCTGTGCCCCCAGCCAACCCTCCCCCCCTCTCTCTCTCTCCCTCTCCCCATCTCTCTGGTGAGAGATGTCAGTCATGTCTTGAGGGGGAGTGTCTGCATGCAGTGGTGACCGGTCGCAAAAGTAGGCTGACTACAGGTACTTCTGCCCCCCCCCCTCCCCCTTCCGCTTCCCAGACCCTCAGAGTTCTCCAATCAGAATCGCCTTCAGTCAGGTGCTGCAATTGCTGAGGTGGGCGAAGTCAGCATTCTGAGGTGAAAAACAACTCAGTTTCCCAGCATTCCACCCTCGCATCCGTGCAGGGGAGCATGGGTAGACCAGGGCCTGGAGGGAATAATAAAATGTCTGTGCATTGGTGAGCCAGTGGGAGGAGTTCTTTGTTGACTGGCCCCCCCCATGCCCCCCCCTGAGGGAAATGGCAATGAGCTTACAGCCCACGGAAAAGTGGATTTCACAAATTCTCTCCATATTTCAGCTGCAATTGATGGCGCTGCTCATTGACTAAAACCCCCTCCTCTGCACTTTAAAATGCGAACGCACTGACGTGAAGCCCTGGCGACAGCAGAAGGGAAATGTCACCATCATGATAACAAATAACACCATCAGGTTTGTCCTTCTATTTGTTTTATCAGGTAATCCCTCAGTGATTTAGCATGGGCCACACTGCAAATGGTAGTGTGTGAGCGTGCCTGTCTATGTGTATGTAAGTGTGTGTGTGTGTGTGTGTGTGTGCGGTGTGTGTGTATGGTGTGCCTCTGCGTGTGTTCATGTGTGTGTGTGTCCCTCTGTGTGTGTGTGTGTGTGTGTGTGTGTGCCTGCCTCTGTGTGTGCGTATGTGCATATGTGTGTGTGTGTGTGCCTGTGTGTGTGCGTGTGTGTGTGTGTGTGTACCTGTGCGTGTATGTGTGCCTGTGTGTGCGTGTGTGCGTGTGTATGTGTGTATATGTGGTGTTCCTGCGTATGTGTGCGTGTGTGTGTTTGCATGTGTGTGTGTCTGTGTGTAATGTGTCTGTAATGCTTCTCTCCGTGGTGACGGTTGATGGGGTTAGAGGCCCTGCTCAAATCTAATCACTTCCCTTTCAGCTGGCCTGTCTCCAAGCCCACAGAGCACCAACACAAAGGGGAGAGCTACAGCCAGCCAGTCAGAGAGGACTATTACAGTGCGAACACAATGGCTTCTGGGAATGTGACACTCTCCAGTAAATGGAGTTCAGGAAGAAAGTGGGGTGCTTTTTCATTCATTTCTGTCCCAGGGCAGCAAAGCATTGTGGGAAAGAGACTGAGCGGCGTGGACAGATGGGTTGATCAGGAGAGAGAGTGAGAGAGGAGAGCGACAGAGAGGGAGAGAGCGAGAGAAAGAAAAGAGGGGCAGAGAGAGATAAAGAGAGAAAGGAGATGGACAGAAAGAGAGAGAGATGGAGGGAGAGGGAGCAAGAGAGAGAGAGAAAGCGAGAAGATGTACAGACAGAAAGTGGGAGAGAGAGAATAAGGACAGAGAAAGAAAGAGAGAAAGCAAGAGAGTGAGACAGAGGGAGATTTCTGTTGATCTCCTGCGGTTTTAAGTTCCAAAACCGCAGGAGCGAAGGTCTTATCGTACTCCTCGGTCACGCCAAATTTTGTAATCAGCCAGAGCGGCCTGTGCTGGCTCTCCACAGCCTCACACAGAGCCCGTGGATCCGCCCTCAGCCCGCGTCTGTTTGTGTTCAGTCTAGACACGAGCTCCCAGAAACCCACTCTCTGAGATATTTAAAAATGACAAAAATGCCGCGCTGCTCCGGAGGTGCAGAAGCCACCGTTAAATGTGCTCTGTTTCACCTCCGCCTCTTTCAGTTAATCAGAAGAAGCTCCCGGTTGATTCGGCTAAATTAACACACCTTGCCCTTTAGCTTTGCCATTATGTCTATCATATCATATTTTTGAAATGACTCAAATCAGAACAATTTAGACGGTTAAAATGTATCTAGGCTCAAAATGTTGGGCGGTCGCTCCTGCTGCTATTCGGTTTTGACAGGAACGTCACGGGGAGCAGCAGGAAGGCGTTTAGACCGGGGACCTGTAACTGTCACTCGACGGGCACGCGCTCGCCACTTCCTCTCTGCCCCCGGTTGCTAGGACACTCCGGAATTCTAGCGCCGTCCACCGGGGGGGTGGGGGGGGGATGGTGACAGCGACGGTGCCAGCGGTATGATTGATGGGGCTTTAATGAAGAGTCAGTCAAGGCTTGTAAGATCATTAGCCGGCGCTTGGAAACCCAGCCGCCAGCCCCGGTTGAGCTCAGATTTCGCGGCAATGCATCTTCCTGACACACGCGCGCGTGTGCGGGAACGGACAAAGGCTTAGCTTCCTGACTGCCACCGTCAATGGGAGAATTACAGGAAGGGTGCCCGCCCGCCAGCGTTTGTCCACAGCGCCCTCTGCTGGCCGGAGGTCAGGTACCCTCATGCATCAAATGCAAGTGGGGCAGAAATAAAGCTGAGCCAAAATGGAGGGTTTCCAACGTCAACGCAAACTTAAAGTGAATCGAGTCGGGTTTTTTTTTTTTCTCAATATGCCATTCTCACTGTCTCTCTCGCTCGCTTAATCCTTCTATCTCTCTGACTGTGACTGACAGTGTGAGAGATGGTCTGTTGAAAGACAGGAGTGATCAGGCAGGGCTGAGAGCAAATTCATCAGACTGGCAGCTCTGAAAATGGCCCAGTCTGCCCTTTCCCATTCAGCAGGCCTTCCATCCGCTTTTTATAAACTCAGCAATCCCCCACCACCCCCAACCACACACACACACACACACACGTACGGGCACACACACACACAAACACACACACGTACGGGCATACACATGTACGCGGAGACACACACATACACACACACGCATACACACACACACAGACACACATACAATTTCTACACGGTGATAAAATTTATTAAAAATGCAGTTTAATAAAATCTGAGAATCCGCACACTTTAACCACATGTGAAGTGTTTGATTAGAAATTTTCAATTGTGCAATACTGAGCCAAACTTTGTACAACCTTTTTTTTTTCTCTTTCCCTTTCTGGCCTCTCTCTCTCTCTCTCTCTCTCTCTCTCTCTCTCTCTCTCTCTCCTCTCCTTCTGTCCTTGATTAAGTCAAATTAAAGCGATGAAAATGAACTTGAGACAGTGATAATTGCGACTGTCAATCCAATCTAGCTGTCCTCGACAACGAGAACTCCGGAACACTTCATCAGTTTTCATTAATATAGAAAGGAAGAGTGAAGTCGCCTAATCTGAGCTAATCCAGACATGCCCCCCCCCCCCCCTTCCCCCCACCCCCCGACAGAGTGGACTGTTGCCGTGGGTGATCGCTGGGGATAAATCATTTTCAGGCCTCTACCCGGTGAGCAAAAACCAGAGACTAGACTAGTCTGTAGGGGTGGAAATCTAGGTTGAGAGATGTTTTGATATAAACAGACTAGGTTACCCGTATATAGCCTGGCTATATCCTAGGGGGCTTTAAAAGTTTCTCTTTTGAATCAAATGTTTTCATCTGAATGCCTAGATGGTGTTTCACAGTCTTTTCCCCACCAAAATGCTCATATCTTCACCTTCAGAGGTGGGTAAAGGGCATACACACTGCACAGAGTTAGCATTATCTCAATGTGGCATCGACCTCCATCTACATATTTAGGTGCAAGCGGTCTCTCTTGAGTGAAAGACACCAGTTCTCCCTCTGAGCATAAGCACATTAACCCCATTAACCCTTGTCCTCTGGGGCAAGTCTAATTGGGGCTGTTATTGGAAGCTACTGGCCTGTAAACCATCACAGGAGGAACACATGTGACATTGTGGTAACAACCTCGATGATGGTCTCAACGGAGGCCTCCACAAATCACACGTGTCCCTGAAACGTAACTGCATACAGAAGGTGGAAAATCCAGGTCTAGAAAGTACTCCCCAGTATATTGTTCCAGTCACCTGTATTAGCTAATTAGCACAATTATTCAGCCAGGTGGTATAATTAATTAGCGAAATCAGCTGGCAGGGTTCATGGGTGGAGGAAACACATGGCAGGACTTAAACTCTCTGACCCCTGGACTTTCCACCACTTCCATCCACACAAACGTAAACTGCGTTCAGAGCAACCTGTTTATTTGTTTTAACAGGTTTGTCTCACGCACATTATTTGCATATTAAGTACCACAGTAAGGAGGTAGAATTCGGGATTATCACAGACAGCTCCGACGTGCAGATTTTGTTTTAAAAACAACAGCGAGCCAAGGATTCAGAGCTGGGGTGTGCAGCGCTGCGTTTGTGAGACGATGAAAGTTGTGCGCTCGCAACTGAATCCGGATGTCACCAGCGGGAGGACCTGAGAGCGCTGGGCCCGACAGAGCCGTATCGGGTCCTCGCGGATGTGACAGTTTCCCCCAGACTGGCGCTGGGAGGAAGTGTACGGGCTTTTATAAAGAAAAAAAAAAAAAAAAACGAGACAGGAGCAAAAGAGAGCGAGCTAAGGCCTGAGGCAGTGTCCGTCATCGCAGACTCTAATAACCCTTCTGCTGCTGGTGTAAGTGAGAGCAAAAGAGCAAAAGAGTGAAAGCAAGGGAGTGAAAGAGAGAAAGAGAGAGAGATAGACAGACAGCGAGAGAGAGAGAGAGAGAGAGACAGAGACAGACAAAGAGAGACACTGATAGAGACACAGAGAGAGACACTGATAGAGACACATAGAGAGAGACACGGATAGAGACAGAAAGAGAGACAGAGAGAGAGAGACACTGATAGAGACAGAGAGAGAGAGAGAGAGAAGCACCATGGCAACGTCATATCTACGAATATTGCTTATCAATCGCCGCCGGCGCCTAATTGTTCAGCTAACGATGTGCCGCCTAATGGCAATGTTTACGGTTTTCGTTAGCGAACGATAGCGGGGTAATTAACGGCACGCTAGCTCATTAAACGCTGAAGGAGCAAGAGCGGGCCACGGCGATTAGAGGAGGGCTGCCGACTGCGCGGGGGGGGGGGGGGGGGGGGGGGGGGGGGGGGGGGGGGGGGGGGGGGGGGGGGGGGGGGAGCCCAAAATCTGTTTGCATTCCGCGGGAGTGACGCACGTACGTTCCTTCCTTCCCAGAATGCACCTGTCTGTCGCTCTCAACTTCCTGCTCAGCCGCTGCTGATTTGCTTGCATCCGTGGGAGTGACGCACGTGCACGTTCCTTCCTTCCCAGAATACACCTGTGCGTCGCTCTCAATTTCCTGCGCGAACCACCGCTGCTGCTGATTTCCACTGTTTACCCGGAAACTCCGGATGAAGGCTTCTCATACCGCCGCAGTCACAATACAGCGGATGAGTATTTTCCTGGACGAGAGGCAATAACAGAGAGAGAGCGGCGAACGCGGCGGCGGCGGCGGCAACGGCCTATGAATTTTTCAGAGATTTTTTACTCCCGCACGGCGAGGAGCAGATGTGGGCCACGCGGAGGATATTATGAGATTCGGGAGCTACTGTAAATAAGGCTGAGAGGAATCATACACAGCCTGTCAATCTTAAAAAAAAGTTCTGTGCGAAGAACACATAATATCCAGCCTGTGATATCCACACTGCACACATACACACACATAACACGCACGCAAAAAAAAACTAAAACGTTTTTTTTCAGTGGCAGAATTACCGTTATTCATCACGTTGCGGTTAAATTTATCAGCCGTTGCCACAGTTTAGGCGATGGGCTCTATTTACTATTAAAGCTGTTCGGGGCGCTTGCGAGGTGCTCATCAATCTTGGCTATCTTTAAAAGGAAGGCAGGGAAGAAGGCATCACTTTCAATCATTCTGGAGTCAGCCCAGAGGCTTCTGGGTAATTTTTTTTTTTTTTTTTTTTTTTTACCCTCAAGGTTGAAGTTTTCTCCCCCCCCCCCCCCCCCCCCCCCCCCCCACCTCACCGGGATCCCATGTTATTAATGCGCTCTGAAAGTCGTAATAATAATAATCTCCCCCAAAAATACCCCGGCCGTCCCGCCCCGCTCCGTTCCCCCCGCCGTGCGGCTTTCTCCTTCCCTGTCTGTGATTAGCGCGTCCGCTAAGCTCCGCTAACGGCCGAGCCGCCGGAACCCGCGAGCCGCGCGGCGGGACGGCCGTTTGTGACGCTGGTCCGCGACGCGGCGACGCGGCGGGGCCCAGGTGCGTCCGGCGGGCGACCGGGCGTTCCCCCGGCGAGTCTCGGGCCGGGAGGACAAACACGGGCCGGGCCGGGCCGGGGCCGGATTCCCGTCGGCAGGGCGGACGGCGGGCGGAGCTAGAGCCGCTCCCCTCCGCTGCGTGCTCCTCGCGCCGCCGCGGCGGCGGCGTTCGCTAATCGCGCCGTTAAAAAACACGGCCTCCGCCTCCCCCGCCCCCGCTGTCCCACAGCTTATTATCTCAGCTGGGGGGGGGGGGGGGGGGGGGGGGGGCGCACGATGACGGCGGGGTCTGCTTTGTTGTCTACGCAGCGCGCGTTATCGGCGTGTCTGATGCGCGGCGCAGGAGGTAGGCGCTAACGACCGTCGGTATTATGCTGATAAAGACCGCGGCTGACGCCTCGCTGTGAGCAGGGCTCAGAGCCGCGTCCGCGCGCAGCACTTTATCGGTGCTCAACGCGACGCTAAAGGAGCTCGGAGTTTGTTCTTAACGCAGCGCACTTAAGTTTTTTTTACATTGCAAACGGTATTGCGGAATGCACTCAGTTTGCATCGCCATGCATTTTGATAAATCGACGTACACTGACAAATAAAAACTTTTATGCAAATACACATTTTATTCATACAAATATGTAAGTAAATCTCTTAGCGCTCTTAGCAAAAAACAGCAACAGCAACACCGTAGCTCATAAATAACAGCAGTGATTTTCTGTAGTAAATATCGCACGTATGCTCTCAGTAATTACCCCTTGCCTGATTGGATAATCACACCGTGGTCACTGCTTTGGCCTGGTTTTAGTCAGATGAGGTTTTGACCAATCAGTTACAAGCACTTGCCACCCCCCCCCCCCCCCCCCCCCCCCCCCCTCAACACCCCCACCACGGAAGAAAATTTAAGCCCTGGCTAGAAGATGGAGAAAGACGAACCTCTGACAACAAACAGTGGTTCTATATATACCATAGAAAACGCAGCTACCTACTTTAAAGTTCTAGGTGAATTTTAACTTCAGCAGAAAGTGTTTAAGCAAAACGAACCTTGGGGACTGGAAATGTGCAAAGTGGATCCGCTAAGGCTCGCCTTTGTGTTTTTTTTTTTTTGTTTTTTTATTTCCCTGCAGTGGCGCCGCTACGGAAGGCCCTGACCTTCCCCTGACTCAGCGGCTCCAGGTCCAGCCGTTCCCTCCGCGCGCTGAAAACGGATTCGAAGCCGCGCCCGCGATGACCCGAAGAGGCCCCTCCGCCGAAAACCGACCAGGTCCGCGCGTCGGCCGCCCCCCTCCGGATCGAACGGCGGGATCGGCCTCGAGAGCGCGCGCGTCACGTCGAACGGAAAAAAAACGAAGAAAAGCTGTAAAGTTTTCCGTGAGCGGGAAGGCCCGGTGCTTCCCGCGAGGTAGAGGCTAGCGGCACAGGCTCGCTCCGTTCATCAGCGCTTTGTGAGTGGGCGTGCGCCACGATCTCTGTCTTCGCCGTAAGCTCATATGAAGAAGCATCACGTGTGCGTGTGATTCTGAGCCGTATTTGCTGATACACACACACACACACATACACACACACACACACAGAGGGGCGCATACTGCAAGTGGGGTTAAGTGGAACATAACCTGTGGTTTGCTACAGGTCAAGCTAAAAAAAATTCCAAAAAAAAAAAAAAAACTGTTGGATGATATAAGAATTATGCACACCATGCAAAGGCTGGAGAGTAAGAGGAAGAGAGAGTATATAGCAGCAGTACAGAGTAAATGGTAAATGGACTGCATTTATATAGTGCTTTTATCCAAAGCGCTTTACAATTGATGCCTCTCATTCAGCCATACACACACACACTCACACGGCAACGGTGAAAGGCTGCCATCCAAGGTACCAATCAGCTCGTTGGGAGCAATTAGGGGTTAGGTGTCCTGCTCAGGGACACTTTGACAACCCTCCGACTGCCAGGCAACTGCTCTTACCTCCTGAGCTACGTCGCCCCAGAGTGCGTGTAGGACTTCTGCTGAGGCGAGGATGGGGGGCCCAAATCACTGGACAATCTCTGACTCCACTTACCCCGGGACGAAAGGGCGTGACCCCTCCCTGATCTCCCATTATCACGGACATTATTTCTCTCTCCCCCACGGAAACGGGAACTGTCACGGGCCTGACGAGTGCGGGGGCGGTGGGCGGGCGGGCAAGGGGCTCAGTTTTCGAATTACATCCACCCTCCCCAACCCCCCACCTGGCCCCCCCCCCCCCCCCCCCCCCCCCCCCCGCTTCTTTCACAGTTTATCTCTGCCACATTCGCAAAGTCACTGTTAACAACCTTCCTCACCCCCTCCCACCCCCTCAGCCCTTGCCCCCCTCCCCTCCCCTCCCCTCCCCTCCCGCCCCCACCTCCATTCTTTCTGCTTTTCTTATCTGCTCTCCGCAGACGCCGTCTGCCGCCGGGAAGCCCGCCGTCCTGCCTCTCCTTCACTCCCCGGCTCATCTGTCCCCGTTTAGGATGGGGTGCGGAGCTGCCCCCCGTGCCGAAAACTCGCCCCGCTGGGAGGCTTATCGGCGTGAGCCCCCGGGACCTGCTGCGCACCCCTATCAGAGTGAGCTACAGGGGGCCGGTAATCACCGGGGTATCCCCATCAAGATCAACTACACAGACTATCAGGATGAACTACACTGCCCAGCATCACTCACTCAGGGGTCTCTATCAGGATGAACTACACAGACCAGCATCACTCACTCAGGGGTCTCTATCAGAATCAACTACACTGACCAGCATCACTCACACAGGGGTTTCTATTAGGATGAACTACATTGCCCAGCAGTGCCCACAGCGTGCTCTATCAGAATGAACTACACTGACCCGCATCACTCACTAAGGGATCTCTATCAGGATGAACTACACAGACCAGCATCACTTACTGAGGGTTCTCTATCAGGATGAACAATAAAGACCAGCATCACTCACTCAAGTGTTTCTATCAAAATGAACTACACTGACCAGCAGCACCCACTGCATGTCTCTATCACAATGAACTACACTGACCAGAAATACCCACTGCTTGCCTTTATCTGGATGAACAACTCAACATTCCCCAGCAGTCTTCAATTTGTGTCTCTACCAGGATGAAGGGCAGTAGACTAAACAGTAGACCAGCAGTTTCCACGAATCTTTGAGGGACTTATTTTTTTTAATTTCTTACTTTTTTATACAACTTACTAAATATTTATAGTATCACAATTTAATACATGTTTTTTCTTCCTGCAATAACAACATTCTTGAAAATATAGCATACTGTATATGAGAGGGGAAATTAATGGAAAGCAGAAGGAGAAGTAAATCAATGGAAACATTCACATTCATTTGGCAAGAAAGAGAAGCCGTGTTATTTTAGCGAAAATAACCTATACATGGGTATGAGTACTGAA
>CM045885.1:72897862-72900362 GCA_025169545.1 Anguilla japonica
GATGCTAATGCAACAGTGGAGCCGAAACGAGAACACAGAAGGAGACCCTCCCACCCTCCGCCCCCCCCCCCCCCCCCCCCCCGTGTTTCCAAACGCTGGACGTCCCGTGGCGCTCTGCCCGTCGGACCTACAGCGGCGATCCGGGAGGGGGGGGGGGGGGGGGGGGGGCTAGCAGCAACATCATCTGAGGCACGTCCTCAAGGGCACAATCCCCCCCCCCCCCCCCTATGCCTGAGCGTTAAGCCACACCTCGCCACTGACAGCACGCTGTGCCGGGGGCGGGGGCGCGTTTGTTTGATTACCCACAACGATCCCGTCCGTGTGACGTACGTATCAGCTGCCCCCCCCGGTACGAAAAGACAGCCCATCTGCGGAGGTGTCACTCCTAAAATGGGGAGCCTGCTTCCTGCCAGAGCTCATCTATTACGGACCGGAGCGGGGCGGGGGGCGGGGGCGGGACGGGGGCGGGGGGGGGACGGCGAGCCCCTCCAGGGGGAATCTTCTCCCCCCCTCAGCCGACGCTTCCGTCGTGGAATGGAACATGCCACGGCAGAGTGATGTGTTTATTTTCTAAAAACGACTCCCGTTTCCCTCCCTCCTCACCGTCCCCACCTTTCTCAGCTGTGGGGGGGGGGGGGGGGGGGCTGAATGCTGGTTTGCGGCAGACGTTTGGTTTTTGCGGAGAGATGGATTGGGGCAATAAATCATAATTCGGGATTTGATGTCGTGTGTAATTGCCGGCTCACCTGGATAAGGGAGAAAGCACGCGTGTCCCTGTTTTTTGCGTATGTGTGTGTGTGTGTGTGAAAGAGAGTGTGTGTGTGTGCTTTTGTGTGTGTCTGTGTGTGTGTGTGTGTGCGTGCATGTGTGCGTGTGTGTATGCTTGCGTGTGAGTGTTTGAATGTGTGCGTGCGTGTGTGTGTGTGTGTGAGAGTGTGTATGTGTGCTTTTGTGTGTGCATGTATGTGTGTGTGTGTGTGTGAGAGAGTGTGTATGTGTGCTTTTGTGTGTGCATGTGTGTGTGTGTGTGTGAGTGTGTGTGTATGTATGTGTGTGAGTGCGGGTGTGTGTGTGTGTGTGTGTGTGTGTGTGTGTGTGTGTGTGTGTGTATGTCTGTGTGTGTGTATGTATGTGTGCGCGTGTGGGTGTGTGTGCATATAAGACAAGTCAGAGGGACAGACCATAATGGCGAATGTCATCAGGACCATAAGTAGCTCAATAGCAGATTCATCACGAGCGTGGAGACGGATCTCTCCGTGTGTTTACGCAGGCCTGTTTCTCTCTGGGGCCGCGGCGAAGCTTTTAAATACCACAATGTTAAAACAAACACTAAACGCCTTGTAAAGCACCGAAATGCAACACTGTCTGTCCCAGATTAAAACATGCCCTCCTTTCACTGCGCATTACATCAGGAAGCCTGTGGCATCGGTTCAGGAATCCCCTAATGCACTAAATTGAATTAGGACTTAATCCCCCAGTGCATTTTCCACTTGGTACAGTAAAGTAATGCAAATGCGGGATGATGACCAAAATTATTTTTTTTGCGGGCTACCATTTAAAATGCACTCATTTTAAAAATCCTGACGCTTTGAAAAAGCAACAACAAAAGCAGCGACTGTACACACAGTTTGACGTAGGCCTACAGTATCACCACCAGGCAGAAACGGCTCCTGGGTCTTTACTAAGGGGGGGGGGGGGGGGGGGGGGGGGGGGGGGGGGTAGAGTGTCATAAGGAAGCATAGTTAAAAGATTAAAACTGAGGAGAAACCACCAGAGACAAATCTTAAAACATGCACTGAAACGGTAATAATGGGCATACAACTAAATTGTTTTCTCTCTGAAACTTGACCAAGTGTTGTCTCCTTCACCTCTTCAAACAGGTCTCCACCGGTACCAGAAAGCAGACAGCGCAAATAAACCGAAGGCTCCTTAGCTTCTCTAACCGCCACCCTGCCCCTACTACACCCGACCGCGTCAGGTTCCACCCTGACACCCCCGATTCCTTTATTCAAAGAAATAAAGCGTGCCCTCAGCCCCAGCCTCAGCCGCAGCTGCAGTGACACAAACACAAACAAACCGGTTCATCATTTCCCCCCGCAATCCCTAACGCTAGCCCGCGTGCATTCATCACGAGGGACGTAAATATTTACCGGACGGGGGGGGGGGGGGGGGGCGGGGGGGGGGCTGCGACCGGTCTCTTATCGGAGAGACAGTGACGGATGCCCGTTTGCGGGCGGGCCGCCAGGCAGCCTTGCAGTAGAGAACGTTCCGGATAGGCGCTGCTGCGCTGGAGCCCCCCCGCTCGCTCCGATAGGATACAGCCTAATCTGTTCTGCGGGAGATGCGGGGCGATAGAGAGAGAGAGAGAGAGAGAGAGAGAGAGAGAGAGAGAGAGAGAGAGAGAGAGAGAGAGAGAGAGAGAGAGAGAGAGAGAGAGAGAGAGAGAGAGAGAGAGAGAGAGAGAGAGAGAGAGAGAGAGAGAGAGAGAGAGAGAGAGAGA
>CM045885.1:72905362-72925362 GCA_025169545.1 Anguilla japonica
GGTGGGTATTAGGGGGTGGAATTACCTTGCTGAAAATGGAAATGATTTTTCAGCAGCCGCCTGGAAGTCACCTGCCGTGGAGAAGCACAGGTGGAGGGCACTTCCATGGGGGTGGGCGGGGGGTGGGCTGGGGAGGGGGGTGTTGCGGGGGGGGGGGGGGGGGGGGGGGGATTAATGGCTCGTCCCAGCCAATTTTCGGCTGCTTGCTTCTCTACACCTCCATAAGAGTCCTGTAGGTAATGTAGCACGCAGTTAGGCGCTGGCTGGCTGGGTTTCAGGAAAGGGGAGTGCTGCTGGGGAATATTGTTCTCTAAAAAGGAGAAGGAAAAAAAAAAGGCTTCCACTCAAAGCTGCCACTTCCAAGATCTGACTTAAGGGCATTTCCACGGCGCTGTTGTCATTTGCTTAAGCTGTCCACGTCCAGAGCCTCAGCCAGCTCAAGCATGGAAAATGGTGCAGTATTACAGAAACGGATAAATTTCAGAATCGCAACGCAGTGGGATCAGGAGAGAAAGCAAATGAATTCCACGTGTCCCCTGATCCGTCTCATTCTTTCAGGAATCTTTCCATATTTCTCCCTAGATATTAAGAGTCTGTCATACGCTTGACCTGGGTTGTGACAATGCATGCTCATGCCTATCTATGTATGCATAAACACTTGGATAACCAACAGTGAAATAAATAAATAAATAAATAAAAGTATAACTACTACTGCTGCTACCACTACTGCTACTGCTACTAATACTACTAGTACTACTGCTACTACTAACGCTACTGCTATTACTGCCACTAATTCTACTGCTACTACTGCTACCACTACTACTGCTACCGCTACTGCTACTACTGCCACTAATGCTACTACAAAGAAGATGATGATGAGGAGGAGGAAGAAAAAATCTGGGACTTCATGACCTCTAATTTCAAATCTCACCCACCTTGTAGACAGGAAAAATAGTATTTTAAACCCCACCCACCTCATAGGACAGAGAAAGTGTCTACGACCTTCTCCTGCTCGATACAACCAGTCCCTGTGTGAACCTAAGGGGAAAGTGCAATGCTCTCCTCCTGCCCTATATCACCAGTCCCTGTGTGAACCTACAGGGAAGAGGCTATGACCTCCTCCTGCCCTATATGACCAGTCCCTGTGTGAACCTAAGGAAAGTGCAATGCTCTCCTCCTGCCCTATATGACCAGTCCCTGTGTGAACCTACAGGGAAGAGGCTATGCTCTCCTCCTGCCCTATATGACCAGTCCCTGTATGAACCTAAGGAAAGTGCAATGCTCTCATCCTGCCCTATATGACCAGTCCCTGTGTGAACCCTACGGGGAAAGAGTACCCACGTGGGCCACAGCGACACGCCCGCCATCGCGTTCTCCGCCCGTGCGCATTACCATATGCTGATGCGTGTTCGTCCCCGCCGGCGAACGCGTCGCAATTTATTCCCGTGCGGGCGCGCCCGCGTGCGGCGGGAGCACATTAGCCTCGTGTTTATTATGTATGAAAGGCGTCGCCGCGACGGCACGGAAAAGGACCGGCATTTAAATTGGAGTCTGATTGCCTCCTCTCTTTGCTTTGAGTTCCATCAAGAGCGATTGGACGGAACAGCAAGACGGCCGCCGCCCACTCCAGCAAACGCGTGCGTGTCACTGTTCTCTCCCCCGTTCTCCCGGTTTAATGCAATGTGACTCGTTGATTCAGTGGGGTATTTTTTTGTCTCTTTCTTCTTATTCTTCTTCTTCTTCTTGAGTTATTGTGCACCGTTGGTAATGCGATGCAGCCTATCGTACGTTCAACGTGCCCCGGAATCAATAATAATTTGTTTTAATGCTGAGCGCAGGGATGTAAATACCAGAAATCTGACATTTAAAAGATATAGCCCAGCCGGGCGACAGATGTAATCAGAGTGGAATGAGAACGAGGAACCCAAACGCACGCCGTGGCAATCTATATTCTTATCAAGTCACGCGCAAACCCTCTGCTCGTAATATAATGGTGCACTCAACAATAAATTGTAAAACCGCTTGTGCTTTAGTAAGGATGTTCTGGGGGGGGGGGGGGGGGGGGGGGGGGGGGGCTGATTAAGTGTCAAAGCGGTGCGGTGAGAGATCTCGAATAGGCTCTGGGAAGACATTAATTCTGCGGAATCCCACGGGCAGTACTACTGTTGGAAGGGGTGGGTGGGGGGGGGGATGAGGGAGGGAGCTTTCATTCCGTCCCGCTGAATCTGGGTGCTACGATAGATTGGCGGCCTGTCGAGGGTGCATTCCTGTCTCTCGCCCCAATGCACGCTGGGACAGGCTCCAGCACCTCCAGCGACCCTGCTCAGGATAAGCGGGTATAGATCATGGATGGACCCTGTAAAGAATAAGCGGTTGTAGATAATGGATGGACCCTGCCTGGGATAAGGGGGTATAGATAATGGATGGACCCTGCTCAGGATGAGTGGGTATAGATAATAGATGGACCCTGCCCAGGATAAGCCGATATAGATAATGGATGGACCCTGCTCAGGATAAGCCGGTATAGATAATGGATGGACCCTGCTCAGGATAAGAGGGTATAGATAATGGATGGACCCTGCTCAGGATAAGCGGGTATAGATAATGGATGGACCCTGCCCAGGATAAGCCGGTATAGATAATGGATGGACCCTGCTCAGGATAAGCGGGTATAGATAATGAATGGACCCTGCTCAGGATAAGCAGGTATAGATAATGGATGGACCCTGCTCAGGATGAGTGGGTATAGATAATGGATGGACCCTGCTCAGGATGAGTGGGTATAGATAATGGATGGACCCTGCTCAGGATGAGTGGGTATAGATAATGGATGGACCCTGCTCAGGATGAGTGGGTATAGATAATGGATGGACCCTGCTCAGGATAAGCCGGTATAGATAATGGATGGACCCTGCTCAGGATAAGCGGGTATAGATAATGAATGAACCCTGCTCAGGATAAGCGGGTATAGATAATGGATGGATGGATGAATCTGGGTAAGTACTGTGCTGTATTCCTATATACGGTACACCACACAGCCTGGCGAACAGCGCTGGATAGCAGCACAGAAGCCGCCGCCTCAACAACACGCCGTCCGTGCACAAAATACGATCACCTGTCACCCGCTGAGCGGGAAGACCGCGCGCGGGTGACAGTTACGGCGGGACGGCGAGGAGAAAAGGCTACGCGCTGCACAGTGAGGATAAGGATTACCTCGCCGCGTCAGACGTGCGTGAATCTCATAACACTCCACATTACGACCGACTGTCACGCCCCGGGAGTGCCTGGCCGCTATGAATACAACGATACTACTAAATGTCTCAGGAGCTGAGCCTTTAAACCTGTCAGCCTCGCACATATTATTCTGTCTTGCAGTGAAGAAAAAAAAAAAAGAAAGAAAACTGTTGTTTTTTTGTAGTTTTGGTGACCAGGAATCTTATTTCCCATAATTCCTTGCTTTTGCCCACAGTATGTCATACATGTTGAGTCACAGACCGTGCTGGTTTGGTGACACAGGGTTTGATTGCAAATTCATTTTGATACCAGTTTCCAGAACCGGAGAACTCAATAGGAAAGCACTACAGTGCAAAGAATTATAGTCTAATTTACAAAAGACTAAAATCTGCTAAATATTGCCAGAGAAATAATAAAAACAAAAACAGTCGTCATGCTACACAGAGACTGGGGTTCAGCTAGGAAGGTTTTTCTGCAATGTTTATGAAGAAAAACACTCTTGTCTCCAGCTGAACAAAAAGCAAGTCCACAAAACCACATCCATGGCATTCAGATATCATCCTGGCTTCAATCAATATTTTTCCTCGACTTTCCCTCACAAATACTGTACTGCATGGTGAGTACATTTTTAACTATTTATTAATTCACAAACACAGTTTGATAACTTGATAAGTTAATAACTTGAACCTATACAGTGTTTGTGAGGAAGAAAACACACACTTGCGTTTATTTGTCTTTAAATTTAAAGACAGGTCTTAATTAAATGCAGGCCCTTGTTTTAATGAGGTCTTAATGAGGATCCGATTCTTCTTTCAGGAAGTTTCTGCAGTGAATGCTTTGGTGCTGTGAGAGCGGAGCGCTCTAGAAGCATTGAATGACGGGTCACACAGAATGTGATTGGCTGAGAGGAAGGGTGGGTTTAGGCCCCTGGATGCTGAGATAAGGAGTTGGCTTCCTCTATAGTCTGCAGGCTCTTGATTGGTCTGCAACCACACAAAGCCTACAGTGGTCATTTGTAGTTCAAGACTGACTGAAGATCACTGGAGGAAAGTTCCACCTGTGACTGATATTTCTGAATATTGTTCTGGATCTTTGATCTTTGTAAAAAATGGAGTTGTTTTTTTTTTTTTTTGGAGTTTATGAGTCTCTGACCTTCTCCATTTTTAATATTGACAGCTGAGTGTTTCTGGTCTTATGAAGTTTGCTGTTTCAAGCTATTTTTACATTACACTTTCCCTTTAGAATAGCACGACTTCTCACAATTCACTGCAAATATGAAGCTAACACAAACCTATATTTTACCTGTGACAGCTGTTTTTTTTTTTTCCACCAACATTTCTCAAACTGAATTCCTCAGCAAAAACTACAGCGAATAAAGGATAAAAAAAAAAAAAAAAATACAGAACAGGGTCTGTCTGGGCTTGTCTGAAATAATTTCTTCAAAATAAGTTTGTCGCTGTACAAAATGCGGTTGGCCTGCCGTGTTTTATACATTAACCTTTGTGACAGACTAGTTTACAGTTACAAAGCGAAATGTTTGGTTCCGTGTTCCATCCAGTTCCTTCATTATACGGGTTAGAATGCGTCTGCAGACAGCACTCACATCGCCGTCCGCTGAGGTTTTGTTCATTTCTAACATTTCAGATCTCTTAATTGTCGCAGCGGTTCGGCGTGCTAATGCAACATGGCAGGGTAGATGTATGTTTATTAAATCCATTTCTGTTAACTTTTAAATTATTCATCAATCGAGACCCGCCGCCGTCGCGCGATTGTTTACCGCAGACTTCTCACGACAGCTTCTTCAAATTCACTTCCTCGCTGCTGACAGGGATTTTACTCCCCCCTCCCAAACTTTACTATTTGGCTGATGTATTTACCCAAGGCAACTTGCAAGGCCTGTTGAGCATTAACACAATTAGCTCAGAATACAGCAAGGCCCAGCCTGACGTCCTGTGCATTATGATGAACCGTTGCTCGCCGCACTGAAGCAGAAATTATTCTTTTCTTTTTTTTTCTGTAGCAAATATTCACAGCCAGAGCTCGGCTATGGGATCTATTCAAACCCTGGTATGTCTTCACTGACCAAAAAATGTTCTTGTGCTCTTCAAAGAGGTCTGACCAACTGCCTTAGGGTTCCCTACAGGGCCATCTTGGTTACTTTGTTGGATAAAACCTCAGTTTTTTGGCACCTGGAGCCAATTTTGCACTGAAGCTTTCTAGCAAGATAAGTACTGATGCTGCAGCCCATGCAGGTTCATCCACATACTGTAGGCTCCTAGGATTATGACTGAAGATGTGTTTGTAGTTTAACTTGCCTTGAACTCATTTAAGATCTTTATCGAACGGCATTTATGACTTCAGTACAAATGTTACATCCCTTTGAAAATTCGAATGCATGTGCAAGTGGTCATACCAAGCACACATGGAGGCTGCAACAGCAACCAAAAGCCTTCCCCCAGATTACGTGTCATCACAGAGTGGCATTGGGTACGTTCACATGGAGGAGAGAGAGAGAGACGCCCTCCGAGGGAGTCGGCGCCATCCAAACCCGAATCCACCGTTCCCTTGGCAATCGCTCTCCAATCATCACCACATCAAATGTTCCAATCAGCAGAGGGCTGGATGTGTCTCAGGTGACCCCCCCCCCCCCCCCCCCCCCCCCCCCCCCCCCCCCCCCCCCTCACCCACCCCACCATGCACGCCTCTCCCTGGGTAGTGCCCGGGCAGGCCCGTCAGGGATATCTACGCCCGCCTCAATTTCACAGCTCCTCTGGTGGCTGGATGCCTCGCGGTGCCCCGGGGACCTGGAGCCACTAATTATTTCATCCGCCGCGATCGCGGCTGAGCCCGGGGGGGGGGGGGGGGGGGGGGGGGCACGGGGGGGTGGCGGTATTAGGCCGAGGAACATCTGGCACGACTGCGCCTCCGGCCTGTCGTTACGGAGGGCTCTTCCTCCCATCTTCCTCCTCGCTTTAGAAGCCATTGTGGAGATGCGGGACGATGCTAAGCTAAGCTGCTTGTCAACAACTGCTTGCTATTCGCCCATTACTGGCTCCTGATATTATTTTACAGACTGCACACTGGATATAATGATTTTATGTTGTAAAAACACTTGACTTACTGAAACTGCATTTCTGGTCTGATTCACTCACTACAAGAGCTGGAGAAAAAAACTATTATTTATAATCAATTCACTCAAGGCTGCAGCTATGAATTCTCAAACCCGGGACCAAATAATTCGGGATATCACGGCTCCTATCGTGGCAATGTATTTTGTAACAAATTAAAAATAGTTACACTCCGTATCCTGGGCCCCCCTTGGGCCTGGGCCGGGGACAGAGTGTCCCAGTTCCCCCCACTCTGTGTCCCTGATTGCACTAATTGTTTCTTACACCATCGCTTCTCTGTGCAAAAGCATAAATGAATTTTTAAAAAAAAGAAAAGTCCTAGATGTGACTCATATCCTTGAAAACACATACAATTAGCTGGTCAGTTAAACAGCCCCACAAACAGCGGTGCACCTCATTTACACAGTGAGCGATTCAATACCAGCCCTACCCCTGTATTAAAGCACAGCGCGTGCCAGTTAGAGAGAGCGTTATTCAAGCAAAAACAACCCATATTTGAATTAGGCGATACCATGCACTAATCAAGTGTTCACCTGGATTCAATCATTTCTAGCAAGCCATTTTACAGGGGAACGGCCCTGTTCAATTCAATTTTATTCACATAGTGCGTTTTTCAGAGACACTGTCACAATGATACTTTTGTATGTTCTCTGTATATGGTGGAAATACAAAAGGAGATGGCAGAAAAAAATGACAGAGCCCTGTATTAATTTAGGAAGCATTTTTAATTAATGGGCAAAAGCATGAACAAATGGATGAAAAAACACTTTTCATTACGATGATTTGATAGGCTTTATTGAATCCAGGTGTGTATGCGTGCGTGTGTGTGTGTGTGTGAGACTGTGTGTGTGTGTGTGTGTGTGTGTGTGTGCATGGGTGTGTGTAACTGTGTGTGTCTGTGTGTTTGCGTGTATGTGTCTGTACGCATATGTGTGCGCGTGTGCGTGCGTGTCTGTACGCATGCATGTGTGTGTGTGTGCGTGTGCATCTGTACACATGCATGTGTGTGTGGTGTGTGTGTGTGAGACTGTGTGTGTGTGTGTGTGTGTGTGTGTGTGTGTGTGTGTGTGTGTGTGTGTGTATGTGTGTGTGAGTGTGTGAGTGTGTGTGTGTGTGAGTGTGTGTGTGTGTGTGTGTGTGTGTGTGTGTGTGTGTGTGTGTGTGCGTGTGTGAGTGTGTGTGTGTGTGAGTGTGTGTGAGTGTGTGTGTGTGTGTGTGTGTGTGCGTGTGTGTCTGTACGCATACGCGTGTGTGACTCCCACTGGAATTAAACTTTACCGCTAGACAGCGAAAAGCCAAGGAAAGTGAAAACATGAGTCTAATTCAATTCCTGCTGCGTAATTCATCTGTCAGAATCGACACGCCGCAAACGCACAACAGCCCTTTCACAATCAGAGTGCTTCTGTCACTCCAGCCACTCTAAACTTGGATCCCCATCGCCTCTCTGTGCCTGTGGCCACACATCGCAGACACGGGCCTGCATGCTGCTATACCTCACGCTCCACATAGGGGGCGCACTCGCGCTTTAAGCCATGTTGCTTCACACCAATACAAAATAAAATACATAAATGAATTAAAAATAGGAAAAAAAGAAACACCTCAACTGACCCTCCGGGCTCGACCAATGGCGAGTCACTGTAGCATAAACAGTTGGGGTAGTGGTTACCCGCGGAAACAGCTGTCGCCTCTCCGTCCGGTATTATGATTCCATTAGCGCGGACGCCAGCGCCGCGCGCCGACCCAAAACACACTCGGGCCGACCCTGCGAACACTCACCCCCATGGTTCAGAGACTCCGGGAAACCGCGTTGTGTGGTTTGACCACCTTTAATCTGTGGCGGGGGGGGGGGGGGGCGGAGTGGTGAGAAGCCCTCTGCAGACTCACGCCAGGGGGGCGAGGGGAGGTTAAGCGGCCGTGTTCTGTCAGCCAAGGGCCCGAATTGGTTTCCCCTGCATGGGACCATCGATCGCCGGGGGGGCGGTGGGGGGGGGGGGGGGGGGGGCACCGACCGCTGTCTGCTCTTCACCTGTATGCGTGCCCTGCTGCCAGGACGTCCCGTTCACAGGAGCTTCTGCACGGTGGGGGAAGGCATTTTCCCTGTACACAGGGACTTCACACAGAGCTCATCACTCTTCTCTGGGTTTAAGAGTAGTTCTCCGGGTTTCTAATCTGTCTTATTCACACGCAGCAGTCAGTTTAAAAGGGGGCTAACACTGGCGGAAATTTGCAAGGAGCCTGGCAGTTAATCTCTGTAAATTGACTTCACACAACCGTCTGCTGTCTTTTAAAGTCACAATAAACGTAACGCTCTTTCAAAGCAAATGCTGACAGAAGAATGCAGTTTTCAACTTTGGTACTTTTGTACTTATGTGGTGTTTTGTTCAGTACACAGC
Source organism: Anguilla japonica (assembly GCA_025169545.1). Classification (NCBI taxonomy): domain Eukaryota; kingdom Metazoa; phylum Chordata; class Actinopteri; order Anguilliformes; family Anguillidae; genus Anguilla; species Anguilla japonica. The sequence goes on from CM045885.1 coordinate 72,914,118, forward strand.
TTAACTTGCAGTTAATTAGCATTATCTACAACAGCTGCTTTAACTCTATACCACATGGCTGGTCTGCGTGAGCATGTGACCATGGATTTATTGTCAAACACTGAGAAAAATACGCATGGGTGTATAACCAATATCACTGCTCCTGAAATCCTTAAGTAAGTTATATATTCAGTTTAAGTTAGATATAGTGTATCTACCTGGCAAGCACTGCAATGTACATACAATACCCTACTGAAATATCAATCTTAAACCAGCCTAGTCAAGCTGGTGTAAGCTCTGTTTTCAAGACTTTTAGCTAGTCAACCACATGTTCGCCAGCTGGCCAGCTTATACAGTCAACTTCTGCACTAGTTCAACCACCAGCTTACTCTACCAGCTTAACCAGCTTTAACCAGCTTTGACCAGCTTTGACCAGCCACAGACCAGCTCTGACCAGCCACAGACCAGCTACGACCAGCCAGAAGTGTGTAAAACACAGCTTAAACCATCCTAAACCAGCTTAGAATCCCAGCGATTTTCAGTAGGGTACACACATATCAGCTAGACAGCTCCTTGGCGGTATCAGGTGGAAAAAAAATGGCGAGGAATCAGAAGAAGAGGGGGTTGGATGATAACCTGCATATTCCGGTAATAGTTTCGTACCCTCTGCTCGCGGCGTTATGTTTCCCGACGCAGAAATTAGAGCGCTAATGAAAGACAAGTCACAATGAATAAAGCTCAAAAAAAGCAATCCCCCCCTCCATCTGGCGCTAAGCACGGGGAAGTAGCGGGCAGTGCTGGGGATAATTTGGGTAGGGAACGGCGGGGGGAAGTGGGGGGGGGAGGGGGGGGGTTTGGGCTCCGGCAGTTCTGCGTTCCTTCCACACACAGGAGTGGGGGAGAAGCTGCCGGAACGCTCGCGAACGACGACGCGCGGAGCGCGCCGCTACCGCCATCTCTGTTTCAACAACGCGGCGGATCCGCATCCAGGCGCATCACTAGGTTACCCAAGTGCATCGCTAGGCTACCCAAGGCCATCGCTAGGTTACCCAAGTGCATCGCTAGGTTACCCAAGCGCATGATGGAAACGGAAAATGGAGCCTGAGGGCACGTGAAAATCTGACGAGGGAGACACACAAAATGTCACCTGAGTTACATCTGTTCTGCGCTGCATTTCAGAGTTAGTTACGGGTAAACCGGCTCCTTCGTGGAAAAGGATTAGCGGTGTTTAAAAAAGAGCAGCGTTCGCGGAAAGTCCGCGTTAGAGTGCGTTCGATAAGGAGCCACAAACGGAAAGTACATCAGTGCTTGCGGCGGGAGGGCACGGTTTGACTCTGGAGTAAACGCGCGGAACAGCTAAAAGCTGAGAAACCGGGCTCCTAGAATCTGCGGCTGAATCGAAAGCCGTCGTGCTGTAACCACGAAGGGTTTTGGTTTTTACGGTGACCGGCGCCTGCTCCCCACAGAAAGGCTCGTGCTGAGCTCCGTGGGTGAAAAAAGGCATAAAAAAAAAAACAGGCGGAAAGCACAGAGCCCCCAGCAGCAGCCGGGCGACCGCACGCCGAACGGCTGCTTCCTCTCCGCTTGCTCCCCATTGGACAGCAGCCTGCGGGCTGGCATACGATAGGCCTGCGGAGTCGTACCTGCGTCGGGATTGGAGGTGGCATGCATTCATGCCTGAATTCTGGCTTTCATAATAAGAGCGCGTACACACACACACACACACACACACACAGGCACACACGCACACGCCTACACACACACACACACACACGCACCCCCCACACACACTCCGCACACTCCTTCCTCCTCTGTGCCACACACTGTTGCCTGCCCCAGGCCCACCCAAGCTCCTCACAGACAATAATGTAATATAACCTGAACAAAGCATCGCACTCTTATTGCTTTCCTGCAAAATCACATTTTAGAGGAACAATCTGTGTAAGTTATTAATGATTTAACAGGGAAAGGGAAAAAGGTTTCATTTTTCTTTTCTTTTTTTCCTCCATGGGACCACGGGGCGTGGGTTATCCATGTATAATGCAATGACCTGAAAGGGTCAGAATGGCTTGTGGTTTTACACACACACACACAATACACACTCACTCACACACAGACACGTACACGCACACACACACACAAATACACACTCACTCACACACAAACGCATACACGCACACACACACACACACAATACACACTCACTCACACACAAACGCATACACGCACACACACACACACACATACACAGACACGTACACGCACACACACACACAAATACACACTCACTCACACACAAACACATACACACACACACACACACACACACACACATCCCTGCCTGTGACACTTGCTACTTTTTGAGTGGCACGCTGGTCACGGCTGCTGTTGGCCACATCTGAGCGGTCAGAGAAGAAAGACTTAGCAGCGGGACACAAGCACGCTCCCTGTTTCCACTATTCCAAACTTCAACATCCTTCCTCCTGCCCCGTGCCTTAAACTTCCCTTCCCACAACACCCCTGCATGTCTGCCATATTTTTCAGAGATGATGGGAATCGACAAAATGTCCCCACCCTACAGTGACATCAGAGTGGGAGTCGCCAGGTGTCTCTTCACCTGGTGCTTTAGAGACATGGAAGCTCCATCTTCTGGAGGGTAGGAAGGCACAGAGAGGCCATCAGTGAGTACGCTACCAACTATTAGTTATACTTTACTTCACTGAACCCTGTGGGGTAATTTGTCCTCTGCTTTTGACCCATCCTAGCTACTTAGGAGCAGTGGGCAGCCACAGTGCAGCGCCCATTGACCAAACTCCAGTTCTGAGGCCAGTGCCTTGGACAAGGGAAATGGCAGGAATAATAATAAAAATAATAATAATAACAATAATAAATCGAGAGAAGCAGACATGCAGAAGCTAATAAGTGGGTTAAGTGACCGGGAGCTTAATAAATTCTCTCTCATGTGTCTGAGGCAGTGCAGAACACGATGCAGACTGACGTCTCCTGCTGTGATGAAGCACTGCTTTCTGTTTGCTGGCGTGAGTGATTCTGTGTGTAGCCCACTTCCCTGAGTACAAAGTGTGACATGAGCGAGTGTGTGAGTGTGTGTGTGTGTGTGTGTGTGTGTAGCCCACTTCCACTGAGTATAAAGTGTGACATGAGCGAGTGTGTGAGTGGGTGTGTGTGTGTGTGTGTGTGTGTGTGTAGCCCACTTCCACTGAGTACAAAGTGTGACATGAGCGAGTGTGTGTGTGTGTGTGTGTGTGTGTGTGTGTAGCCCACTTCCACTGAGTACAAAGTGTGACACGAGCGAGTGTGTGAGTGTGTGTGTGTGTGTGTAGCCCACTTCCACTGAGTACAAAGTGTGACATGAGCGAGTGTGTGAGTGTGTGTATGTGTGTGTGTGTGTAGCCCATTTCCACTCAGTACAAAGTGTGACATGAGCGAGTGTGTGAGTGTGTGTGTGTGTAGCCCACTTCCACTGAGTTCAAAGTGTGACATGAGCGAGTGTGTGAGTGTGTGTATGTAGCCCAACTCAGTACAAAGTGTGACATGAGCGAGTGCCCACTTCCACTGAGTACAAAGTGTGACACGAGCGAGTGTGTGAGTGTGTGTGTGTGTGTGTGTGTGTGTGTAGCCCACTTCCACTGAGTACAAAGTGTGGGAAAGAGCTGCTGCTGTTGACATGAGTGTATGAGTGTGTGAGTGATGTGAGTGCATGTGTTACATGTGGAAAGTTCAGTTGCCCTGACAACAGTGGGGTTGCACCAGTGCGATGTGTGTGTGTGTGTGTGACTCTGCATCACTGTGACTCTGGGGGTCCCACGGGCAAGACTGTCAGACCCCCTGCTCCCCTGCCCCCCCCCCCCCCCCCCCCCCCCCCCAGCCCCACCAGGCCACGCTTAAGTGCTGATCCCGAACGACAGGCCCGTCTCCTTCGCCCCCGTGCTGCCAGAGTGTGACCCCACTGACCCGCCCGCGGGCCTGGCCTGTGGCCACAGTGCGCTCTGACCTGCCTGGACCTAGTCCCAAACCCCCCCAAACCCCCCACTCCCCACTGTGACCTGGCCTGGACCTAGTCCCAAACCCCCCCCAAACCCACTCCCCACTCCACTGTGACCTGCCTGGACATCCCCCCCCCCTCGTGTGGGGAGGTGCCTCCCCTCTGCACACAGGTCACTGTGGGAGAGCTATGAGGTCAGCAGAAGTGAGAGAAATTCCTTGCATCACTTCCTGTCCAAATAAAAGCCTCAACTGACACGTGCAAGGAGTCGTGTGTGTGTGTGTGTGTGTGTGTGTGTGCTTACTGTATGCAGACCCACACACACACACACACACACACATAGACAAACATGTACAAATGCGCACATCTGCACACGCGCACACACACACACACGTACACACTCCAGCTTGCTCCAGCCATCAGCTCAATGCCATTGGCAGGTGAGAGACTGATAGAGCAGCGTTTGGGAGTGCTGCAGCCGTGCGGAGTTTGAGCAGCACCGGGGAAAACGGTCCTCAGAACGCGACGGAAACTGAAAGGAACCTGTCTGGCGAGCCGGTGGGAGAAACATGGGAAGGAACATTACAGATGTGTTTGCCTGCTTCAGACGCGGCTCTGCATGAAACACGGAATTAGGGAGACTAATGTGGGCTCCCTGGGGCATTGTAAATATTCAACTAGGGTTCCTTTCGGGAGCGGTTCGAGTCCTGTAGAAAATATCTCAGCTCACGCTTCTCCTCGATGTGCTAACAGCCCTTGCTCAATGGCATGGAACAAAGGCCCAATATCCTTGATACAGATCTTAATAAAAAAAAAATAATAAAAAAAAATACATTCATTTGAAAAAAAAAAAAAAATTAAATAAAAAAAAAATCATGACTCACATTTAAAAAAGGCTTTCGTGACAGCTGGCGCCAAAACAGGAAGACTGGCGGGTGACAAGAGGGTGGAAAGGATAGACAGACGACCTCTTTTGATCAATAAAACATTTCCAAATTACTTCACCTAGAGTCAACTCAGCCACATTTGAATTGAAACTGGCAGGATGATTCATTTAACCAATAAATAAATCGGAACAAAAAAGACAGTAAAATGGAACTGAAGTTACAGTACACGAAGTCTAAATGCGAACAAATTCCTAAAAACGATCAGATATGACCAAGAAAAAAGATAGCAGACAAGTACCGCAATGAAGGAGGCAACTCAAAAGACCCGAACCAACAGGAATAAATAAAATAAAATCCACATCTCAGAGAGCGTACTCAACCCCCTTCCTTTGTGAAACGGTTGCCAGTTCTCAAGTTAACGCGACGAGATCTCCTTTCAGAAGGTCAACGTACAGGATTTTGGGAGAAAATCTCACGGGGGGACGGCCGGCGTACGAACGCACGCGCGCCCGTGTTTCCCGCTACGCCGGAACGCCCGAGCGTCAGAGGGTTCAGCTCGAGTTTTAATTAGTCCTCTTTTATGGAGCCCAAACCCACCTCCCGGTTTGTTTTTTTTTTTTTTTTGTCATTTCATAAATCTGCTTTATGAAGTTCGGCGGCGGAGCGCGCTGACCTTTCCTGCCCAAACCGCGGGCGGAATCGATGATTACGGAATTAAGCGAATTAAAAGCTGGCCGGCGTCGGCACGGTAACCGAGGAGCGGTTATTACCCAGAGTTCAACAGCGAGCTCAAGGGGCTAGTGAGTAACGCCTGCGTCCGACAGCCAGCCTCTTCCCTCAGGTTACCGAAGATTTTTCATTTTGTTTATTTATTTGTTTTTTTTTTTTTTTTTTTTTTTTTTATGTCGGAGGAGGAGGAGGAGGAGGAGGAGGCCACTTCCTGTTCAAGGACGATTAGATGCCGTGCCCATTTCCTGTGGCTGCCAGCCATTGGAGGAGGATGAAGGTAGACTGTGTGCTGTGGCTGGCAGAGACAGTAATTGCACGGGATCACAACAGCTGAGTGGTAGGAAATTAACCTCCCTGTGCCCCCCCCCCCCCCACCCCCCCCCCCCCCCCCCCAACTCATAGGCCTTATATAACCTCAAGCTGCATTTGTTTCCATAAACAGTGCAATTACCTCTAGACCGTGTTATTCCTGTAGGGCTCGCCCATGAAGCTAAATGTAAAACGATCATAGCAGGCACAAAAAATTTATATAAGCAAATTAATGTATTTGTCTTATAAGGTTATCTTTGCGCCGAGCTCTTAAAAATGCACATAAAACTGTCAGGCACAATGAACGACGGCCATACTAAAGCAGCGTCTCACAGCTCAACGGAAAGCCTTGATTGGACAATCTTTATATAAAACCATTAAAAGGCGGCGTGTAAAAAAGTGTATCACGGACGGTGACTGCATTGTAACGGCATTCGCCTGCGGTATTAAAATGAGCTAATTAAATCCTCCAGCCGTCGCGCTTCCCGCGCCACTCCAGACACCCGCTCCGAGTCTCTATCGGGACAGCGCCGCTCGGGAGAAGAGAAGAGAAGGCCCGGGCCTGCAGCAAGGGATCATGGGAGTTTTCAGGCTGAAAAAAACCCACTAGCAGCAGCACCAGCCGCGGCGCTAACTCCGCCCACAAAGGAATGTGACAGTTGTGATGACGCAACGTTAACATTTCCGTTAAGCGGCCGCGAAAAACCCGCCGGCTTATTTCTCCATTTCCGCGGCGATCTCCCGCGCCATCGTCGTCCGGTCTTCAAAAAAAGCCGAGTCGTTGTTTTGACGAGCGCTCGGGGGGGGGGAAGGGACGGCTAGATTTCGGCTGAGGCCTTTTTGACCAAAAAAAACCGTTTGCCAAAAAAAAATGCATCAGCCCTTTCAAAGACGAATAATACCAACGCCGGTGATTACTTGCAGAGACGCCCCGGCACTATGTCTATCTCTGAGCTTTTCTCTGGCGCACGGAGGTGGCTATGAATAAAAAAAAAAAAAAAATGAACACATCGAATCAGATCCAATCAGAGGGAGGACACGACACGGCTGATTACGAAATCTCCGACCCAACGCGCCGCAGTATTGGAAAAGTAATAAGGTGCGCTCCTTAAACAAACATTTACTCGCTCGTCATTTGCGAACAAACATCTCGGAGACGCACACGCGCTGAGGCGATCTTCATCCGCGGCTGAGCCGAGAAAGAAATGCAGAAAAACGAGAGTTTGCTGCAGGATAGCCACACACGAAACACAGCATGGTGAACACGCCGGAACAACAAAGACCCTGAGTCAGTGCCAAAATCGGTGCACACACTCTTAAAAGGTATGTGTTGATATCCAACACACTTTTCTTGTTACTATTTTGTGTTACTTTCAACACATTTTGCGTCAAGGAGACTGCTTTTGTTGTACAAATATACAATTTGTGTGTTACAAAGGGGGACTTCTAACACACTGTGTTGAAATCAACACAAAATGTGTTGTCCTTAACTAGACATGAAGGTTAAAAAATGATACCTTATGTGTGTTTTTTTTAAATACATCTGTTTTGACAGTGCATACACCACCCTGGAATTCTTTCTTTTCCCCTTTGAGTTATGAGCCCCAGTGTGTAAACACCTGAGGTGACATGCCGCTGTGGACCCCCCCCGCCCCATTTCTGAAGTTCTCCCGAGTTTCCTGTGCAAGGCGGCGTAGGCAGGAAGGAGATGAAGGGTCATTGAGGGTCGTTTGGTGGAGAGCAGTGACTGACCTTGGCCTCTCAGCAGCAGGGTGGCTGAACCACAGCTCTGCCGGAGAACAAACTGCAAGGACGTAACTTTACTTTGAATACTTGGGGGGGACAAAAACATATTTTTCTCATCATCAAGCCCTATTATTTGGGGGGGGGGGGGGGGCTTATCCCACCTAGCCCCCCACCCCCTTAAATTGCATGCTTGATAAACCACATCATGAGTCACAGCCAATCAACCGCCAGACAGAGAGAGTCACTACCCAGCATGCACCTCTTAGCGAACGGACGTGGTGAGAGCAGAATGAATGGCCAGGAAGTGGGCTAGACTGCTGGGTATAGCCACTGTGTGTCTGTGGTACTTTACCAGCCGCCAGGCCGGGGGGGGGGGGGGGGGGGGGGGGTCTGTCAAACCTGGGAGGGATGGTGTTGGGGGGTATGGAAGGACATGTTGATATCCAGAGCTAGGTAATGCATTCATTTAACATGATACACAAATGTGATAAACTACAAAGTGCTACAAAGTGCTTCAGAAACATTGTTTAAGCGTTGCAACGACGCCGGGGAAAGACTAGAGAAATGTTAAAACAAGCTTTCTTCCACGTTGCTGTTCTCACATCTCAATCTGATTTAAGAGCATATAAATGCGCTGCTTTTGAAACAACACCATCAGGCCTCCCAAACCAAACCCCAATGCAGCCAAGCATGGGTGCTCCAGCGATCTCTCACCCCCCATTTTGTTATGTTTAACATTGAGCTCTCTCTTTTGTAAAAAAATATTCTCATTAGACTCCAAAAAATGACCTCTCTGATTTCCTCCTGTTTCAGATTCCTAGCGTTTTGTGAGCCTCGCTCTCTGTGAGCTGCGTTGTATCGCTTGATCTCTTGTTCTGGGAGTTGAGCTGAGATTTATTAAGTGTGGAGCAGTTGCTGCTGCCAAAAGTAGTCTGGAGATGTTGTGAAGCAGAGGTCCCCGAGTTCCCCTCTTCGCCCCGCTGAAGGAAAGCCAGCCCCTGAAGCTGGGCCAGGTTTATGCCATGGAAGGCCAATAGCAGCCCGTGACACAAACCGACCCCTTATATGGATAAGGGTTTGAGTGATAGGCAAGACGCCAACTCTCCATAACTTCATATTGCACGTATGTGAATATTAGCAGCATGTTCACATATACAGTATACTAGACCTGGGTCAAATACACATTGAAATGGTTTAACTATGTAGATGCCAGTTAAATCTGAAAACATTGCATATATCACTGAGAATTTTCAATGATATACATTACTAGTCACGATGCACAGTCACTGAAAGAATAGTTTTACTCTGAATATCAGAGGAAATAGATGGGTTTTTTTTTTAGTTGTTAAAAATCTCCAGGAACTGTAGTGGCGTCTAAAGGATTAAAGTACTTTAATTACATGTACTTCATTCAGACAGTAATAATACGTGCCAGATTAAGTCACAGGCATATATAATAGCACAGTCATGGCCATCTGAAATGCCGGAGTAAATTCCTCCACGTGTTGCAACACTCCAAGCATGCAGTTGCTGGATAAGGGTAATGGAGGGTCTGAAATGATTGTTACAGGTGCTAAATTTTCAAACAGCACACAGTAAGACAGCCCTCAGCACGCCTCCCGTGCTCCAGCCAATGAGAACCTGGGGTTTTGGCCACGCCCCTGGAGGGGGGTGGGGGGGTGGGTCCACCTTTGCAGGCACCTGCCCTTGTCCACAACCCACAAACACAGACTCACTCACATTCACTCACACACGCACTCACACACACTCACACACACTCCCACTCACACACGCACTCACACACACTCACACACACTCCCACTCACACACGCACTCACACACACTCACACACACTCCCACTCACACACGCACTCACACACACTCACACACACTCCCACTCACACACACAGTCACAGACACTCAGACACACACACACACACCCTCCCGATCCCAACCGTCCCGTGCCATCCCGCCATTGGGGGGCGCTGGGCCGTGAAGAGGGCCGGTTAGCGGCTGCAGGTCCCGTTAGCCGCCACCCCCCCCCAGGGCCAGAAGTCAAGCGGGCCGGGGGGTGCAGTGGACAAAACAGCCCCCTTATTTGTGAGGATCTGAACTGTGCTACCACTGCTCATAATGAGGACCTGAGGGGGGGGGGGGGGGGGGGGGGGGGGGGGGGGCATCGCCACGGAGAAGCGAGGTCACAGGTGAGAGATTTCTGGACGGGCGCCGCACTGCGGAGTGCCGGATCGGGCAGAGAGACCGACCCTCTTGTGAGAAGGGGTCGGGGGTCAGGGGTCAGCAGGTGGGGGACTGGGGGTTAACACGGTTTGAAGGACAGGGCTGCGGACCAATCAGGTTCCTGAACCAGCCACATTATTCAGCCTTGATTGGGTGCCTCTGGGACGTCCCGTAGCCGCAGGAGATCAAACATTCACAACCCAGAAACAGGACGCCCCTTCAGGAAAACGGGGATGTGACGCTGACCTTTTTCCATTCCCTACACCCACCCCTACATTAATATTTATCGTCCTTTCCGCTTATAATAACAAATAATCATGTAATCTTCTAAGGGGACGAACAAAGCGAAGTTGGACTGAACAGTGCCTAGACTCTCAGCAGCTAGTTTGTTTTTGTCTCTGTGGCAGATTTGCGCACAGAGATTTTCTTTCACGCGCCCCCCCCCCCCCCCCCCCCCCCCCCCCCGGCTTCACCACGAAGTTCATCCCGTCAGACTGGGCACTGCTTACACCGCGTACAGTACCGCCTACGCCTATGGAGCGTCCCACGCCGAAAAACATTGATGGTGGGGGGGGGGGGGGGGGGGCTTTCAGGGGGTGCAGAATGGCCCCCGCTGTTCAGTCCTGGCAGCGAGCGGTGGTTACACAACGGCGGTATTGTGGAAAGAGCCTCGCCGCGTTCTGTTCATTCCGCTCGCGGACGATAGCCGAGCCCGCGGAAGCCGACTGAAAAGCCAGCCGTGGAAGAGAAAGAGAAAAGCGTACTGTAGCGTTTCATAGGAGAATGTTTGGAGGGACATCTGCTCCTTCATTGTTTTTTTTTGTTTTTTTTGTTATGGGGTCAGAACAACAGCCAAAGCAAACCAAACACTGACACACTGAATTGCTGTTTTCCTCACCAAAATAACAGAAATCTGTTGTTCTCTGTTGTGTTGCGCTCTCTGTTCATTCATTAATAAGTAAATAACAATGGTAATAATAATAATAATGATAAATGCATGCTAGATGAAATCTAGTATTTACACCTCATACACAGGCCCCTGAACATGTTTGGGTAAAATGTTATGTAAACATTCTGACGTACGTAATCTGTGTCTGTGAGATTAATCTCAGGTGAGGTAATCTGTGTCTGTCCAGATCAATCGCAGGTACTTAATCTGTGTCTGTGAGATCAATCTCAGGTGAGGTAATGTCTGTGAGATGAATCACAGATGAGGTAATCTGTGTATGTGAGATGAATCTCAGGTGATGTAATCTGTCTGTGAGATGAATCTCAGGTGACGTAGTCTCCGAGATCAATCACAGGTGATGTAATCTGTGAGATGAATCCCAGGTGAGGTAATCTCTGTCTGTGA
>CM045885.1:72930362-72935362 GCA_025169545.1 Anguilla japonica
CCAGCAGATACGGAAGACACACAATCGCATGCCCATCGCCATGGCTGGTGTTGGCACTACTCTATATCATACAGTGAGGTAAAAAGATAAACATGTTTATCCCTTTTGCAGGGGTCTGTACAGTGGACCTCTCATTGGCTAAGAGGGAAAATGGACTCCTCCTATAGCGCGGTGCTGTAGTTAGGATACCCCGGACGACCGGGGTGAGCGCGGCTGCACAATCGGGCCAGTGTGCGCTCCCACAGAGGCGCCGTCCGTGCCCAACGCTGGCCCCGGGCCAGGCCCCCGGATCCGAGACGAACCCGTGACCACTCGCCGCCGGGGTCCTCGCCTCCGATTGCATCGCGGTTCTGACCGGCCGAGCTCACGCGCTGCCGGCCCTGCTCCGCAACGCGCCGCTTATCGGCGGCTACGGGAGATCGTATCCTCGGTTACCGCAGGGTACATTCTCTTAAAGCTACAGTACTCTCTCACTGAGGCAGGGCATTTTGGTCAGATGGCAAGCCTTTTCTGTTTAACAGTTCCTAGTAATTCAATTTCCATATTGTTGCCAGAGTATATATTTGACCCCCCCCCCCCCCCCCCCCCGCATGTACACATACACATACACACACACACACACACACAAACATGTATGCACGCACATGCATTCACACACACGTAAAAACGCGTACACACACTCACACACACACACACACACACACACACACACACACACAAAATGTATGCACGCACATGCATTCACAACGCGTACACACACACACACGCACTCATACACACACACACACGCACACACACACACACACACACACACTCACAAACACACACACACACACACACACACAGATGTACACATGCACGCAGACACACACACACACTCGCGCCTGCAAACAAACACGTCCCCTGCGGCCTGCCTCGGTACTTTGTAAACAGGCCGGGCGGCGAAGCTTCAATCACCTGTCGGCACGGCGACCGTGACTGACAGAGCCCCTCCCGGTCCCCCCCCCCCGCCGCTCGCCGCCTGGTTAGACTCTAATGAAAACAGATACAGGGGGTGGGGGGGGACCTGGAAACGGCGCCCGATTCGCTTCACGCAATCAAGCGCCATCTCAGCAGCCCGGCAACGGTCCCGCCGGGAAGGGGGCGGAGCTTGAACGGCCTTGGGACGGCCGCGGCGAGGAGGAGAGAGAGAGGAAACACGCCGGCCAAATTAACTGTCAGGGGCAAATCTTTTAAATAGGGAGGGAGTTGCAATTTTTCTTTTTCTTCTTTTTTTCTCCCCACAATGGTTAATCAGAGCTGCTTATGAAGAACCCGTCTTGTCCGGTATCCACGCTAAAGAGTCTGCAGGGTCCAGTGGGTCTTTTTTTCCCTGCCTCAGTTTTAGATTGAGGTCACTGTTCGTGCGTCTCATCTGGAGGTCCAAATCTAAATCAGTTGCTAATTAAAAGGTTGCACAAAAACCATTTTATTCCTGTAATTGGGATTTCAATTGACCTCCGGTGTATATATGGGTGAGGATTCAACACACACACACACACACACACACGCATACACACGCACACACACGACACACGACACACAAACAGGCACACACACACACACACACATGCAAATGCACAAACACACACATACGCACATGTACACGCACACAGAAACACACACACACAAACACATGGAAACACACACAAACAAACACACACACACATACACACAAAACAGACACACACACACACACACACACTCCATTGCCTTCTTGGCACAGGCCTTTTTTACATACTGGCCCAGAGAAATAAAACAGCAACTGCCTCAATTATGCTACCCAGGCAAAGTCAGCAGGAAATGTAATTGCTCTGAGCGATTTTCAGTCCCAGAGACAGGATGTGAGGTCACATCTGGGTTGGCAGAGACTCCTGGGAGATGGAGGCACGGAGACGGACCCGCAGGGCGGGTGACAGACTCCTTTGATGTAAAGCACACGTGGCATTTCACTGGGGAGCAAGGCATCACCTGACCTCAACAGCATATTGATCACCTGGCTACCTGAACACCTAAATCAGTTGATCACCCAAATGTGTCAATTCCCCCCCTCCCCAGGGATCACCAGCACTGCTTAAAAATCTGGATCGCTTGGTCCTATCAAAAAAATTTGGATTCCTGACCCCATAAACATCGGGATGGCTTTAAACAGCATTAAAATCCAAATCACAGGATCCCATAAAAATCTGGATCACTGAGCCCCATAAAAAAAAAGATTTTTTTAAATAATAAAAAAAACAGTTTTGTCTGAAATCACAAACGGCTCGTCCTTTTTGACCTCGTTTTTTTTGCGGTTTCCTCCGTACGAAAAAAACGGACGGCCGGTTTCCGCCTCTGTCCCGTCCGTCACCCGGCGACAGTGCGGAAACGCGTCTTCTCCCCGCCCCCGTGTGCGGTGCGTAACACGCGGGGCTCGCGGGGGTCTGACAGGGGGGGGGGGGGGGGGGGGGGGGGGGGGGGGGGCGGCGCTCTCAGCCTGAAAGGACACCTTGGTGGGGGGGGGGGGGGGGCGGGTGAGAGGATTTATACTGACGGCCAGGGGCCATTAATCAGGGGGCGGCAGAGGGGAGAGAGGACCACTGAAATACTGCTGATGGGCTCCTCAGCGCTGCTCAGCGCCACACGGGAGACAAAAGGGGAGGGGACATCAGGAGGGGCGGGGTTTATGACTGTCACCTGTCACTGTGAGGGTAATGCCATTTTTATTTAGTTATTTATTTATTTGTCAGCGTCTGTCTCACTGATGGTTATTAATCACCAACGGCATGTCAGCAGTGGGTCAAATAATTGTTTGAAATGATTTAAGCATCCTTTAAAACGGTAAAATTCCAGAAAATGACAAACAGCTTTTAAAGCAACTGCTATTCACAAATCGTCAGAACTGTGTTGCACCATGTGATCGTACCTTTTGATTTGTGACAACTTCCACTGAAAATTCTCACGGGTCTGGAGGAGACTTTAGATTTCACCTTGGCCAAAAGAGTTGTTTCAACCCTTTAAGGTGTAAGATCACAAATACGTGATCAGAATGTTCTTAACTGAACATAACTGAACATTCTAATGCTGATGTCACAATCGCTGCTGGTAGCTGAAAGAGTTCTAGGACCTTGAGTTAGAATTTTGAAAAAAAAAAAAAAAATGATTCCAGAGAACCTACTCTTCGGGTTTTTAATAATGCAACAAGCAAAGGAAAGAGACATTTTAGCTGTGTCTCGCTGTGTCAGTCACAGGAACATCACAATAAACCGGCTCTGGTCCCTGCTGAGGACTTGTTTTGACCAAGCAGTGGAGCGCAGCGAAACAACCTCGAGTGTGAAACAAAATGCCTTTTCCAGAAAAATCACGCGTCCTTCTGCACAGTCGCCACACGGCCGCCCAGGCAGAAACCTCCGCGATCGTCTCCCCGCCGTCTGACAACTCTCTCGAATCGTACCCCGGGGCGCACGTCGACAGAGCCCCGAAAACTGACAGCGCCTCTCTCTCCCTCGCACGCCCTCAACCGTTTTTCTTTTTTTTTTCCTGGACTGTACTTCTCCAACCTTTAATTTCTTTCTGAGGGCTGACAGCCGCGGACGCCCTTGAAGCTAATGAAATGGCAATCAGGGCCCTTATTAAAAGCGGTTTTTTCGCCGCGGACCGGGCGGACCACGGCGCACTTTAATCAAAGCGCCTCCGCTGAAGCCCCCGCCGATTCGCTGATGGGGCGGAATATCCAATCGGCTCGCGAGTCTGTCAGTTTTTGCATACTCGGGAAAAAAAAAAAAAAAAACAAAAAAAAAAAACCTAATCTCGCAATGCATTTGAAAACGAATGCGCAACATCAGCTGTACGGGGAGCGCAGGGACTTCCAAACATCTAATAGCCTTCACCTGCATCCGCAGGTACAACAATAATGACTAATAATGTTTACAGGCTGTAAGCTGTTACGTATGCCATGTGACATTCTCTTAAAAAATGTGTTGGGGGGGAAAAGGAGATGACCGTAACTCACACTGAATGTGAGGGGTAGAAACATAAGGTTCTCCAGGTCAAAACCCAAATGTGACCTTGGACCAAAAATTATGGCCTACAACCACACGACTTAGCCAGAAGTTCACAACAAGATGTCAACAGCATGTCACCTACAAACAATGTCATTGGCTTTGAGCAGAATGTATAAACATTACAGAACAGAGCAAGTGATACAAATTTTTTATACAGCTGAGGTGTACATTACATTCAGCCATACATGTAAACAAGGAACACATTACTATGTTATATATGCAGCTTATTTCTAGTTCTAGCAGTGCTCTTCTTGCCCTGCTAAATGCACCTTCTGTAAAACATTTGAATAAATTGACATTTAAATGCTTAAACTGCAAACTGCAAAACTAACTTGTACATGCATTTAAAAAAAAAAAATGCCTAATCTTACTATTGTAATCCATTTCTAAATAATCTCATCTGGTCTGCACTTATTCCAAACTGGACAGAATGCGTCCAGACCACAGACTGCAGCAGGAGGCTGTACCAGTGTTGGTGTAAGTGCAGAGAAACACAAGGATATGAGTAAATGGACGTCAGGCTGAGAAAACAGGCCTCTGTCCTAACGTTGAATGGAAGCGATGGTGTGAATGAGAGAGCGCAGAGACGGACGGCAGGGAAACGGACAGAGGGCAGCCGGCATTCGAGGGGTGAAGGGCACGGACTCTCTGGAGCAGGACGGGCAGCCATTTTGGCAGCTCCTGCCTGTGGCCAGCTTGGGCCAATCAGACACCAGAGGGAGGGGACAGGAGACAGCGACCAGAGCCAAGCAAACTACGACAACGTGAGACAGCTGAACGCGAGCCAATCAGAGCGGGGCATGCAGATCGTAAGCCGAGCCCACCCGGCCCTTTAAGCCCCGCCCCCCGTCCTCCCGGTGCCAACGTCGCCACGGGAGCCGGCGAGCTCGCCAAAGCGCCTCAGCGCCCGCTGACCCC
>CM045885.1:72940362-72962862 GCA_025169545.1 Anguilla japonica
TTATTTGATATCTGGAGATCATAGTGCAAATGACAGTCACCCTCATGACACTCAGACCAGCCATGGAGGCTCTTCAGCACACACCAGAAGCAGAACACTGACTGCAGAAGAACGTGACCATAGCTTACCTGCAGGATCACAAGCACGGTGGCCAATCGGGACAGAGGAGGACCGGAAAGAAGAGAAACAGACATTAGTGACCAGCCTACCGATGTGTCGACTCACATAATTTACAGCAAAAAAGCCAAAACAGCTCCAATACAAGTCAGAATGAACGCATTGTGGCAGGCTCACGGGTGTGGGGTTTCCACGTCACCAATTCTATAACTACACACGCACACGAAACACAACTGGAGTGCACTTGGGGGATTTATTAGGGAAAATTTTACACAAGGAGGGAAAGGGGGAAATCCAGCAACCAATCCAAAGTCCACAATCCGTTCTCGTTGTCCTTTTCCGTATTCCAGGGGTAATCCAAAAAAACCAGGTCCTCAGCCAAAACAGTTCGGTACACAGTGGGGTTTGTCAGACAGTCCGGGTTGCAACAGGTAATCACACAGATAATTTTTGTTTTCTCTCACTCTCCACCACACGCGTTTCCCTCACGGTACTTTGCACCGTTTGTGCAACTCGCTTCCCCTTTTATCCCCCTGCACTTAATTGCTTAATGCAGCCCAGGCTTGTCTCGTTGGGGCAGGAAGTCCATATAAGGCTCGGGGGTGGAGCCAGCGGGCTGCAACATATCTGCCCTCAATTACCACTCCCCTCACCTCTCCCTGCCGTCTGCCACACACCCCCCCCCTCAGCTCCGACCGGGAGGGAGGGGCGGTCCAGCTCCCTAGAGCATCCCTCCTGGAGAGGGCATCGGCATTTCCATGGGCTGCACCTGATCTGTGGATGACAGAGAAAGCAAAGGGCTGTAAGGATAGGAACCAGCGGGTGACCCGGGCGTTACTGTCCTTATTGCGTGACATCCAAACCAGTGGTGCATGGTCCGTTACGAGGGTGAAGTGCCGTCCCAATAAGTAATATTTCAGCGTTTCCAGGGCCCACTTGATCGCTAGGCATTCTTTCTCCACCGTGGAATATCTTTGCTCCCGCGGTAACAGCTTCCGGCTAATGTAGACGACTGGGTGTTCCTCACCTTCTTGTAGCTGTGATAGGACGGCCCCCACCCCTGTTTCGGACGCATCGGTCTGCACCACCAGTGGTTTGGAGAAGTTTGGGGTTACCAGCACGGGTCCAGAACACAGTGCTCCCTTTAAGTCCTGGAAGGCTTTCTCCGCCTCCTCGGTCCATGTCACCTGGGCGGGCAGATGGCTCCTGGTCAGATCCGTCAGGGGGCTGGCTCGGGAGGCAAAGTTAGGAACAAATCTCCGGTAGTAACTTGTCAACCCCACAAACGTGCGTACTTGCTTCTTGGTGAGGGGGCGTGGCCAGTCCCGAATCGCCTCCACTTTCTTCACCTGGGGTTTTACACATCCCCTCCCAATCGTGTACCCCAGGTACTCAGCCTCCCGTAGGCCGAGCCAACATTTTTTTGGGTTGGCTGTTAGCCCCGCCCCCCTTAAGGCCTGTAAAACTGCATTCACCTGGTTTAGGTGGATCTCCCACTCGTTCCCATGGATTACAATATCATCGAGGTAGGCCGCGGCATACTCACGATGGGGACGGAGAACCTGGTCCATCAACCTCTGGAAGGTGGGTGGGGCCCCGTGCAATCCAAAGGGCAACTTCCTGTAGTGGAACAGCCCGTCAGGGGTGGCAAAAGCAGTTTTCTCCCGCGCCTCGGGAGCTAAGGACACCTGCCAATAACCCTTCGTCAGGTCAAGTGTGCTGATAAACCGGGCGGTCCCGAGCCGTTCTATTAGTTCATCAATTCGGGGCATCGGGTAGGCATCGAACTTTGAGATTTCATTCAATTTTCTAAAATCATTACAGAAGCGAATGGTGCCGTCTGGTTTCGGCACCAACACTATGGGGCTGCACCACTCACTATTCGACTCTTCGATGATTCCAGCTTCCAACATCATTTTTACCTCGTCCCTGATGGCGTCTCTCCTCGCTTCTGGTATGCGGTAGGGTCTCAATTTCACCTTTTTCCCAGGTTCAGTGATGATGTGGTGCTGTACCAGATCGGTGTGTCCCGGTTCACTGGAGAACACATCCTGGTTCTGGCCGACCAACTCCCTCAGCTCCTGCTTCTGTGCTTGGCTCAGCTGCTCCCCCAGTGGCACCTCCACAGGCTTGGTCTCTGTAGTAGCCTTCTTCGGGGGAATAGAGTAGAGTACTTCACGTGCATTCCATTTTTTCAACAAATTCACATGGTAAATCTGGGTCAGAGGCCTACGCCCCGGCTGTCTGACCCTATAATTAACTTCACCCACCTTCTCAAGGACTTCATATGGCCCGTTCCATCGGGCCAAAAACTTACATTCTGAGGTGGGGACCAACACCAACACTTTGTCTCCTGGCTGGAAGTCTCTTCGTTGCGCCCCTCTGTTGTACACCCGCGCTTGGGCATCCTGTGCCTCCTGCATGTGTTCTCGTACCAGGGGCCACAGGGTTGCCATCCGGTCTCTCATATCTTCCACGTGTTCCACCATGGTTCGATGGGGCGACGGTTGCCGTTCCCAGGCTTCTTTAGCCACGTCCAGTAGTCCTCGGGGTCGCCTCCCGTACAGGAGTTCAAAGGGAGAGAAACCTGTTGAAGCTTGGGGCACTTCTCGGATCGAGAACATCAGGTAGGGTAGTAGCTGGTCCCAATTCCTCCCGTCCGCCTCCATCACCTTCTTTAGCATCTGCTTTAGGGTTCGATTGAATCTTTCCACCAATCCATCGGTCTGCGGGTGGTACACTGAGGTGCGCAACTGGGTTATCTTCATTAATTTGCAGAGATCCTTCATGATTCGCGACATGAACGGGGTTCCCTGGTCGGTTAATATCTCGTCGGGGATGCCGACTCGGGAGAACAGCATGACTAGCTCCCGTGCAATTCCCTTGGTAGCCATGGTGCGCAGGGGGATGGCTTCTGGGTACCTAGTGGCATAATCCAGAATCACCAGGATGTATTGGTGCCCTCGGCTGCTCTTGGGTAGAGGTCCCACCAGGTCCATTGCGATCCTGCTGAAAGGGACTGAAAGGATGGGTAGGGGAATTAAGGGGCTGCGAAAGTGGGGTTTTGGTGCCACCTGTTGGCACTCCGGGCAACTGCGGCAGTAATCTTCCACGGCCCTCTTCACACCAGGCCAGTAAAATCGTGCCTTGATCCGGTCTAAGGTCTTCTCCACCCCTAGGTGGGCCCCAAGAAGGTGGGAGTGCGCCAACTGCAGGACAGTTTGTACAAAGGGTCGGGGCACCAACAACAATTCCAAACATTCGTCGTTTTTCTTCACAACCTGATACAACAATTTCTTCTTTATCGAAAAATGGGGGTATGTGATCTGCCTTACCCCCTCGATAGGCTTTCCATCCACCACGGTCACCTGCTGGAGAGCGCTGGCCAGGTTGGAATCCTCCAATTGGGCCGTCCCAAACCGGCCCGCTAGAGAGGCGGGCTCTGGCGCCACCTCGTGATCCATCGGGAATATGCCGTCCAGACTTGCCTCACCTTCCTCCAGTCTTGCATCATCTGCGTCGCCCTCAGAGAGGGGTTCTGTTGACGCCTGGGGGTCCACTTCCTGGAATCCACACATCCGGCTATCACCCCTTCTGGTGTCCCTCCCGCCTCTCCGGCTTCCTCCTCCCTTTTGGTTCCCTCGTCTCCCCACGTCTCCGGGCATACTGGCCCACAGTTGACGGAACATCGGGGAATCTCTCCCGATAAGGACCGGCACCGGTAGGTTTGGGACGACTCCCGCTGGTCCCGTGTGTTGTCCCTTTGTGGTCTGTAGGTGGAGGAGTGTGGTAGGGTAGTTCTTAGTTTCACCGTGTATGCATGTGATGGCCACGGTGTCAGTCAGGTTCGGGGACTGGGCGTATTCGGGGCGGATCAGGGTCACCATACTCCCGGAGTCCAAAAGTGCTGTGGTGTCCTTTCCATTGGCCCTTACCGGGGTAATAGGGGTAGGACTACTTTCCTCAGCCCAGCATGCCATCAGCAACCCGCAGGGACGCCCGGTGACTACCTCACTGGCTGAGGCCGAAGGCATCTGGACATCACGGTTTGGACAGCTCCAGGCGATGTGTCCCGGCTCACCACACTCGTAGCACTTCCTGCCGTCTATGTTCAGGAAGGGGCGTCGTCTCGGGGAGCTGACCATCGGGGTCCCTCCATCCTTGGGCGTGGTCCAGGCATGGTCCTCCGTCCTTTTCCGCTCTTTCGGGCGAGTGGAGGGTTCAGCCTTCAGTGGTCGTCCGCTGCGCAGGACCTCCAAAGCCACCTGTTGACCTTCCACCAGTTCCACCAGCTGATCCGCGCTCTGCGGGTTAGCTTGGCTTGCCAACTTCTTAGCTTCAAATGGGAGAGAGCGTAGAAATTTATCAATGACCACTTTCTCGAGGGCGTGGTCGTCAGTGGTTCCGCCGTTAGCCAGCTCTTGGTCAGCCTAATCAGATCATGCATCTGCGATCGGGGGGACGCTGTGGCATCATACGTCCAATCATGGAACCGTTGCGCCCGGCCAATCAGAGTGTAACCATACCGGCGCAGGATTTCCTTTTTCAGCCCCTCGTAATGCGTCGCCTGTTCAGCCGTCAGATCCTGATAGGTCTTCTGTGCCGTGCCTGACAGGAAGGGTGCTAGCAGGCTGGCCCATTGCTCATGGGGCCATTTCTCCCTAACCGCCGTCCTCTCAAAGGCTTGGAGGTAAGCCTCGATGTCATCAGCTTCTGTTAGTTTCAGCAGAAACATACTGGGTTTAGGATGGGAGACTGCTGCGCCTGCAGCCACGGCAGCATGGGCGGCTGTCAGCTGGCTGAGTTCAGCTCGCAGGAGAGCGGTCTGCTGACGCTGTTCCTCCAGCAACTCCCGATGCATAGCCTGCTGAGCTATGTTGGTCTCCACTAGTTTGCTTCACTAATGCTTCCATTATGTTCCGTGTCTGTTTAGTTATTGAGCTTGGAGTATGCCCGCGTTCTCCACCATATGTGGCAGGCTCACGGGTGTGGGGTTTCCACGTCACCAATTCTATAACTACACACGCACACGAAACACAACTGGAGTGCACTTGGGGGATTTATTAGGGAAAATTTTACACAAGGAGGGAAAGGGGGAAATCCAGCAACCAATCCAAAGTCCACAATCCGTTCTCGTTGTCCTTTTCCGTATTCCAGGGGTAATCCAAAAAAACCAGGTCCTCAGCCAAAACAGTTCGGTACACAGTGGGGTTTGTCAGACAGTCCGGGTTGCAACAGGTAATCACACAGATAATTTTTGTTTTCTCTCACTCACTCTCCACCACACGCGTTTCCCTCACGGTACTTTGCACCGTTTGTGCAACTCGCTTCCCCTTTTTATCCCCCTGCACTTAATTGCTTAATGCAGCCCAGGCTTGTCTCGTTGGGGCAGGAAGTCCATATAAGGCTCGGGGGTGGAGCCAGCGGGCTGCAACATATCTGCCCTCAATTACCACTCCCCTCACCTCTCCCTGCCGTCTGCCACAGCATGTTAAATATGATTATTACTTATTTTAGAGTTATCATTTCTTGAGCCAAACTCACAAGCAAAGCTGTAATGAGAATCAGAATCTCTCCAGACGCATGCACTCTGCTTAATAATAATGTAAGCAGGTTGAAATGTTTTTTTACAAAAATAGAATCAGTAATATTTTGGGGCGAGGAGAGACGGAGCAGGAGGAGAAGGACCCAAGGCCTGGGGGAGGGCGAAGTGGGGGGGTGGAGCAGGAGGGCGGTAGGAACTCAGCCCCCGGTTCAGCGCATTATTGCCCGTTCTTTCCGCCGCTGTTCCGCAGCCCCCCCCCCCCCCCCCGGGGACGCTAGCCGGGCTAACCGCAGCCCGCTCCAGCCATTAGGTAACAGGATCAAGTGCTTGTTCCATTACAGCAGGCGCTGCAGGGAAACTGCTGATGCACCAGGATCCCAGGCGCCAGGACGCAGACTCAAAGACCTGCAGAACTAAAGCCACACACCTGCTAAACTCACAGACCTGCAGAACTAAAGCCACACACCTGCTAAACTCACAGACCTGCATTACTGGACCCCACACACCTGCTAAACTCACAGAGCTGCAGCTCTAAAGCCACACACCTGCTAAACTCACAGACCTGCAGCTCTAAAGCCACACACCTGCTAAACTCACAGACCTGCAGCTCTAAAGCCACACACCTGCTAAACTCACAGACCTGCAGCTCTAAACCCACACACCTGCTAAACTCACAGACCTGCAGAACTAAAGCCACACACCTGCTAAACTCACAGACCTGCAGAACTAAACCCACACACCTGCTAAACTCACAGACCTGCAGAACTAAACCCACACACCTGCTAAACTCACAGACCTGTACCTCTAAAGCCACACACCTGCTAAACTCACAGAGCTGCAGCTCTAAAGCCACACACCTGCTAAACTCACAGAGCTGCAGCTCTAAAGCCCACACACCTGCTAAACTCACAGACCTGCATTACTGGACCCCGCACACCTGCTAAACTCACAGACCTGCAGCTCTAAAGCCACACACCTGCTAAACTCACAGACCTGCAGCCCTGAACCCACACACCTCACAGACTCAAAGACCTGCAGCTCTAAAGCCACACACCTGCTAAACTCACAGACCTGCAGAACTAAAGCCACACACCTGCTAAACTCACAGACCTGCAGCCCTGAACCCACACACCTCACAGACTCAAAGACCTGCAGCTCTAAAGCCACACACCTGCTAAACTCACAGACCTGCAGAACTAAAGCCACACACCTGCTAAACTCACAGACCTGCAGCCCTGAACCCACACACCTCACAGACTCAAAGACCTGCAGCTCTAAAGCCACACACCTGCTAAACTCACAGACCTGCAGAACTAAACCCACACACCTGCTAAACTCACACACCTGCAGAACTAAAGCCACACACCTGCTAAACTCACAGACCTGCATTACTGGACCCCACACACCTGCTAAACTCACAGAACCACAGCCCTAAACCCACACACCTCACAGACTCAAAGACCTGCAGCTCTAAAGCCACACACCTGCTAAACTCACAGAGCTGCAGCTCTAAAGCCACACACCTGCTAAACTCACAGACCTGCAGAACTAAAGCCACACACGCTAAACTCACAGACCTGCAGAACTAAAGCCACACACCTGCTAAACTCACAGACCTGCAGCTCTAAAGCCACACACCTGCTAAACTCACATAGCTGCAGCTCT
The DNA here is from genome assembly GCA_025169545.1 of Anguilla japonica. Taxonomy (NCBI): domain Eukaryota; kingdom Metazoa; phylum Chordata; class Actinopteri; order Anguilliformes; family Anguillidae; genus Anguilla; species Anguilla japonica. The sequence continues at coordinate 72,947,690 of CM045885.1, forward strand.
AAAGCCACACACCTGCTAAACTCACAGACCTGCAGCTCTAAAGCCACACACCTGCTAAATTCACAGACCTGCAGCTCTAAAGCCACACACCTGCTAAACTCACAGAGCTGCAGCTCTAAAGCCACACACCTGCTAAACTCACAGACCTGCAGCTCTAAACCCACACACCTGCTAAACTCACAGACCTGCAGCTCTAAACCCACACACCTGCTAAACTCACAGACCTGCATTACTGGACCCCACACACCTGCTAAACTCACAGACCTGCAGAACTAAACCCACACACCTGCTAAACTCACAGACCTGCAGAACTAAAGCCACACACCTCACAGACTCAAAGACCTGCAGCTCTAAAGCCACACACCTGCTAAACTCACAGAACCACAGCTCTAAACCCACACACCTCACAGACTCAAAGACCTGCAGCTCTAAAGCCACACACCTGCTAAACTCACAGAACCACAGCTCTAAACCCACACACCTCACAGACTCAAAGACCTGCAGCTCCATCTTTCTCTGCACATTATAACTTATAACTTAACATAACTTATTCAGGAATTCATGTTGACAATGTAACCCCCCCCCCCCCTCCCCAACCTCCACAAAGTCCAGAAACCTGTATTGTTTCGCCCAAACTCAAACACATGAACACTGACTCTGCGTTCCTTAAATGAATGAGAAACTCATAGCGTTTCGCAACCCTACACATCCAGTTCCTGTAGCATTTCGCAAAAACCTACACAGCAAGTTCCCGTAGCGCTTCGCAAACCTACACAGCCAGTTCCATAAATGAAAGCGACCTGCCATACTGCCATCCCACCCAATTCTTCCCTAATTACTGCCTCACGCCCTGCTTTCCTTAACTTGGTTAGTCAGGTCACTAGGACAACACGAACACTGAACCATCCCATAGAGAACGGCCGCTAAATCGTAAACAGTTGATTAGCCTCGTCCCTACAACCTCGACACACACGCAAATACGCCCCATTCTGATTTAAATCAGGTAATATTCAAATAATGTTTCTCCGACCGGCACGACACCAATAAACCTTCCTGACCTGTCGGTCCTCGCCGAGCGAAGAGTCGGCAGACGCCCCTACGCGCGCGCTCATGTTAATGACGACCGCGTGTCATAGCACGGCTGCACTTCCTGTCCAGCCAGGAAGTACAGACACCACGTCCGCCGCCGGGAGACAGACCGGGAGCCGTAAAAAAAAAAATAAAAAAAAAAACGCCAGACTTCGGTCCTGCTGTCAAAACAAAAAAAAAAGAGCGGCAAACACAGGAGCGGACTGCTGGAGCGTCCGTGTCACACCTCTGCTCTTTAATAACAGAGCTGTACGGACGGGATTTCGCTTCGGTAAATAGCATGGGAGGGCTCCGGGTGTGTGTCGCCCGCCCTGGGAGCGCAACGTGAGAGGACTGGACAAATGGAGAGGCGTCTGTGAAACTGAAACCGAGGACGCTGTTTGCCGCCAGGGGGCCGAGGGGCCTCTTCGCTCGGGTGAGAAAAAGAGCCGTCGCCCGTCTCCCCGAGTTCGGCGAGAGAGAGAGAGAGAGAGAGAGCCGCGGTCCGCGGGAGAAAGTTAGGAAAGCGGAGCGGCCGCGGGTCACCGGAGGACGGTGACCGGAACTCACACGGCGGAGTCTGAAAGAGAGAGAGCCGCACAAACAGAGGTCTCTTTACAAGGCCTGCGCCGCCGCTGTCCTACATCGGACCCCCCCCCCCCCCCCCCCCCCCCCCCCAGCCACCCTCCCGATTTACGGTGTCCCCCCTCCCGGCGCCCCGCACCGCACTCCTTCATCGCGCCGTGCGTTTCAGCCATCCTCCGCGCACTCCGTGACCTTCCCCCCGAACCTGGCTGTCTTAAGGGAGAGTTACCGGGCAACCCGCGAGAGACCGCGGGGTCAGGAGGGGCCAAATAGTCTGGGAGGGAGAAAGCACCGGAAGGTTCTCCCGTTTGCGAAAAAAAAGGAAAACCCGTCTCGCCGTCCTCTCCTTCTCAAACGATGCTGGCGGGAATCACAAGCCTCCGCTCTCGATAACAGCCTGACAGAATAGCACACTATTACCCACAGAGCAAGGCCTTTTTTAAGCCTTTTAATAACAAATCGTCACTGAGGAAAGTCCAGAGAGGCCTCCATACGCTCACACACCGCACATAAAAACCCCCCAGACCAGATCATGCGTAACGCCTCCCTCACTTTATCCATTATTAAACGGACGCACTGGAGAGAGCAGGACCTGCGCCTGAGGCCCGGGCGCTTCCTGCATACTAAGAGGAGCCCTGTGCTCGTCCCGATCCGCTCCGATTGGCCGAGGAAACAGACCGGAAAAGGGAGTCTGTTACGGTCATCCACCACTGGACAGATGAAGGGAGACCGACGGCGATGCGGCGGTTCCACCCCCATTCGCCAAATCACCGGGAGCCATTACCAAACCCTTTTAGGTGCAAGGTGACAAAGATGTGATTAGAATGGTCTTCACTGAACATTCTAATGCTGATGTCACAATCAGTACTGGTAACTGAAAGCAGCGCAGTTCTAGAACACTGGATTAGAATTTTGAAAAAAAAAAACATTCCAAAAGACCATCTCATGTAAGGAATAACCAATGCCCATTAGGTGGGAGGGGGGACTAGTCAGGACTTCAGTGTGAAGTGAGAGAGGGAAAGCAAAAGCTGTGTAAATCAGATAAAATAGGGCCCGATCGAAATCTATCAGGAATCTGGATCACGATACGCACCAGCTCTACTGGTATTCAAAACACCTATCAATAATGCATTTCTGTTTTGCTGTGGAGCCGTGGCTGTGTGATATGGGAATTGCAGAAGAGGGGAGGGTGGAGAAATGAGTAAAAGTGAATCTGTGTGTGTGTGTGTGTGTGTGTGGGTGTGCATGTGCCTGGGTGTGTGTGCATGTCTGTGTATGTGTGTATGGGTGTGTGTGCATGTGACTGTGCGTCCCTGTGTGTGTGTGTGCGTGTGTGTGCGTGTCTGTGTGTGTGTGCGTGCGTGTGTGTGTGTGTTTGTGTTTGTGTAATTCGGCCAGATCCGTATGACTCAGGATTTGGTGAGACGGTGACCCAGTGCGTCTGTCGGAGGAGATGAAACCGCGCTGGCTCTCCTCCTCAGTACGGGGAGTGAACAGGACAGCAGGCATCAGACAGCCAGGCTCGAACCCGAGAGAGAGAGCCAGGCTTGAACCCGAGAGAGAGAGAGAGCCAGGCTCGAACCCGAGACAGAGAGAGAGCCAGGCTCGAACCCAACAGAGAGAGAGCCAGAGAGGCCCAGATGCTCCTTTATCCCGCCGTTCATCTGCGACCAAAATAGCGCAATCTCGCCCTCTGAGCGATCCCTATCGGGAGGAGAAATAAAGCAAAACAAACCAGGAATGAAGGGGAATTGTGAAGAAAACAAACCGGAAACCGCCCACTGGAAAAAAAATCCGCCTTCAGACCGGCGGCGTGGCCCGGTCCGATGAGCCGCATTCGACAAAGCTTCAGACAGCCGCCGTCCCAAACGCCCTGGAACACAACGTCTTATTTCTCCATCCGCGGAACGGCACGCGATCGATTTATTTTGGCAGCCCAGCTTTTCTCCGCGGCAACGTAGACCCGTGCAGCCCGGCTCAACGCCATGGAAACGCTCGGCTTGTGATGTCTGGTTTTCCCAGGGTGTGAAGGAAACAAGTTCGGATTTATACCTGTTGTGTCAAAATGCGCAACGGAGTGTGATCTGCCCCCAGGAAATAAACCCTTCGTGAAACAAGACACTGAAACCAAACAAAAAACAGGGGCCAAAAATCTGTGTTAATCAGTTATAATAACTAGAGAGGACCGCTGGTTACCAGTTTGGATATTATAATGGGACGCCAGCAACAACTGCTGTCTCTCTAGGACACAGCTGGGTCTGAATAACACACCTGCAAGCGCACTCAAACACACTCTCTCCCTCGTTTTCAGAGGCGTTTCCATGAACACTTGTGCTACATGAACTGAAGTGGTGAGATGCAACCTCACATACACAAAGTGTGCAAAAATATATATTTTAAAAATTCTCTCTCTCTCTCCCACACACACACACACACACACCTTGAACAAGTTAGAGGTGCACCAGTCAACAATGGAAAAGTATGAAAAGGTCTGTGTGCTTCTGTGTGTGTGTGTGTGCGCACATGTGTATGTGTGATCGCATGCGTGTGAATTGTGAGGCCAATAACCACTGTCCAGAGGGCATCAGGAAACCATTTTGCAGGCAGAGGAAGATAGAGAGATAGAGAGAGTGTGAGAGGTGAGATATGAGAAGCGAGAAAGAAGAGAAACCAGATGAGGCACACAGAGAGGCAACAGTGAAAGAAGAGGAGAGGGACAGACAGAGAGAGAGAGAGAGAGAGAGAGGGAGAGAGATAAAGGGAGAGATGAAGAGGAAGGGAGAACGGGCCATTGCAGCATAGTTAAGACAAGGCTGAGTACCCATTCATTAATCTCCCACGTCTGGCAGCCGGGGGCCAAATTTATAGCTGATATAGAGAGGGCCCCCCAGCAGTGACCTTCAGGAGCCCAGAGCCACTTCTGCTTTTAACTGGGGGGGGGGGGGGGGGGGGGGGGGGGGGGGGGATCTTTTCGTCACATATGGCCTCCAACTCCAACTCTGCACTCACATCGTGGATTGCTATTGAATTTCTAAATACATTTTAATCCACTTCATCCCCTCTGATATTTTCCACCACTGGTACCGATGTTGTGCAACTATGACTTACTGTGAGTGAAGTGAGTGAGTGAGTGAGTGAGTTAGTGAGTGAAGGAGCTACTGTGTGAGGTAGTGAGTGAGAGAGCAAGTGAGTGAGTGAATGAGTGTGTGAATGAGTGCGTGCGTGAGTGAGTGAGTGAGTGAGTGTGTGATTGAGTGAATAAGCGACTGTGTGAGGTAGTGAGCGAGAGAGCAAGTGAGTGAGTGAATGAGTGTGTGAGTGAGTGAGTGAGTGAGTGAGTGAGTGAGTGGGCCTGGTCAGTTGAACATCGCGCACACATTCTTTATGGACTCAAGCCTAACCTACCAGCTGAGTGCTACACAATAATCAGCAAGAGATGGGCAGCGCACACCGGGGGGAAAGATTTTACTCTGAACGGTTCTCAGGGAACCCTAGCGCTCCAGAGCAGCTGGGCTCCTAAACTTCCTGGCACGCTCGCACGACATCTAGGAATACGCTTCCCTCTTAAACAGCTCCGACAATCAATAAGCAGCTTTAACAGGGATACACTTGGCCGGGACTGCAGAGTGTGTGGGGAAACGCTGTTGAGCGCGCTCGGAGTGTGGGGGCGGGGGGGTGGGGGGGAGGGGGGTGTGCTTGCTGGGGGGGGGGTGTTTCAGGGCAGGAGTGTTTGGGATGCCGCGTGGTTCGGTTCTCTTCGTTTGGCACAGGTTTGCCCCCCATATGCTGGGCTGGGGGGGTGGATTTTGGCTGACTTGTTCCGTGTGCGCCCGTCTACACACATCAGGATTATCTACAGATCAATCCTGGCTTTGCACCCCCCTGCTCTGGCCCACAGGCAGAGGTAAAGAAGCAAAAATGACAAAAGACATGATCCGTCTGCATGGGGTGGACAAAGGAAGACAGACAGAGAGAGAGAATGAGAAAATGATGGTAGAGAAAACAAGAATAGAGATGGTGGAGAGGACAAAAAAAAGATGAGAGAAAAAGGTGGAATGAGGACAGAGAGGCAAAGGGAAAGTGACATAGAGGTGGACAGACATAATCTGCGATTGACTGGCGACCCGTCCAGGGCGTACGCCTGCCTCTCATGCAGTGCATGCTGGGATGGGCTCTAGCCCTCAGCAACCCGGACCAGGTATAAACGTTACATATAGAAAAAGGATGGATGGATGGATGGATGGATGGATAGACACATTACACAGGGGAGTAACAAAGGGGACAGGATGAGTGAAAGAGATGGGGGGGGGGACCAGTCCACTCGCCGGCTCTAGCACTGACGGCAGTCTACCGTTCCACCCCACACTTGGGAAACGTTCAGCAGTCCTGGCTTTGCGGCAGATGGTACGCTAGCTATCCAAGCTTAGAGAGAAGCACTGAGCTCTGTGACTGAAATTAGGCCCCCTGCGATTGAAGGGAGGTGTTTGTGTGCGTATGTGAGTGTGTGCGGGTGTGTGGGTGTGTGCTTGGTGTTTGCGTATTTGCATTTGGCATACTGGTTCAAGAAATGGAGCCAAAGAACAGGTGAGTATGAAAGTGACCAAGCAGAGAGCTTAGTAACAGAGAGAGAGAGAGAGAGAGAGAGAGAGTGCTGTTGCAAAAGGTAACAGAAGGCCAGTCAAGAGAGGGGAAGGGAATCTTCGGCATGATGTGCAGCCCACCCGTGGAGACACCTGTGGGGGAGGCAAACCCGTGGTGGAGGGCTGTCTCTTTTGGGATTCTCAAACATTTTCATATCCTTGTTCACATTTGTGAGGCATTTTTTCAATTGCCAAAGGGTGGCGTTCTGCACTGGGTTTGTGTTCACAAAAATGCTTTCTGTTTTCTTTTCCACAGAACAGTGTTACCCTAAGAGAAAAGGGGGCATCACTGAATGTTCAGCAGGGCAAGGCGGGAATGTCAGCTGTAAGATTCGGGGCAGTGGGGCAATTGATTCAACACAAATGGTGAGAGGGAGGACTTCAGTGACGAGTACAATGAACTGACTGGAGAGATTAATAGTCTTTGGAATTTAGAGGGTGAATGGATTCATTTGTGAGACGAATGAATGCGAGGAATTTGAATTGAGACGACACGGAGAACTGACTGTTGTTGTTTCTGCTGAATGATGAATTCTTTAGCATACCATTTATCTTGCCTAAGATTGTTGGTTTGTGGATTTCCCTTCAATTTATTGTTCAATAAAAAATGTTAAAAGCCAAGTTTCTCTGTCCTCTGTCCTCTCCCTTCACCACGCATCAGTCCTCTCTCTCTCTCTCGAATGCAATTAGTTCCACTCTGCAGTACTAGGCTGGTTATAAAACGTAAAACTAATTTAAAACTAAGAAATACTACTCTAGGCAGAAAGGCTGTTGTGGTGTGATGTTTTCCATGCAGCAAACTCCATTGAGGAAAATGCAATCTCTCACTCTCTCTCTCTCTCTCTCTCTCTCTCTCTCTCTCTCTCTCCATCTCTCCCTCCAACTCTCTCTCTCTCTCTCTCTCTCTCTCTCCATCTCTCCCTCCAACTCTCTCTCTATCTCTCTCTCTCAAGCACTGTGGGTATTATCAATATTATCAACCAAAATGCATTTCCATGAACGCATAGGTGCTAGTTCAGTTCCAATCGATACGGTCACACATACACGCACAGAATCACTGTATCATACAGGACTTTCGTGTGTGTGTGTGTGTGTGTGTGTGTGTGTGTGTGTGTGTGGGAGCATCTTCATTCTATTTTGCTGATGCACATCTAATTGGCTAATCACTGCCCATGAAACATTTTATGAAAGGACAGGCACTGACGCAGATTCACTATCCAATGAGCTTCCAGTATTCCGTCCACCGGCGTCCTAGTACTACGGTTACGCTAATGCAGGAAGAGAAGGTGATGACATCACGGCGAGGCTTCTCACGGAGCAGCTGCGGCTCGGGCTCCCGTCCGACAGAACGTTAAAGGGTGTGTTCCCTTAACAGGTCCCCCAAAATCCACAGGGGGAGAAAAAAAAAAAAAAAAATCTTTTCATTCTGCTGAAGGGAGAAAGCTGGGGTCGGGAGTGGGCGGGGGGGGGCGGATCTAATTGCCATGGAGACGCCACGGGGGCGACGCGGGTGTCTGAAAAGGACACAGAGGACGGGGCGCCCCGACCCGCTGAGTCAGCGATCCTTCGGCGCTCTCAGTGGCGCTATTAACGCCGCCGTTTCCAAAAAAACAGAGACCGCAGGCGAGAAGCGGGGGAACAGACGCGACGGCCGCCATTTGCATACCGCCGAACTTCGCCCGCCGCCTCCGATTGGCCGACCCGGCCCGACTGGCGGGCGGCACCCTCTCAGCCTCCAGGCTGGCAGGCCGAGCTCTAAAGCAATTAAGGGTTTCACGGCGCGCTTCCCCTTTCCCGCGACTCCGCCGCGTCGTCTGCGCCGAGGGCGAGCCGACCTTCCGGGGCGACGGCGGCGGATCCGCTCGAATACCGCCGTCCTTGAGAGGCTTCGTTAGCGCGCCGCGGGGCCGCCTACCGCCTGCTCCTCCCGGTGGTGTTTTTTTTTTTGGGGGAGGAGGAGGAGCGGAATGCCGTTAGGAGGAGCGGGCAGACTGAACTGTCGACCTCAGCGAACAGGCGGCTACTTCACCTTAGCCACCCTGTCCTGTTTCACGCATGCCATTAAAAAACCCCGTTAAAAAAGCATGTGGGAAAAGTGCAAAAAAATACAGCAATGAAATGAAGATGGATGCATAGATTACGCATCCCATACTGTGAATTTTGCGCTACTGAAGTCTAAAAGGCTCACAGATATTTGAACATTGTAAATATGTGCAATTCAATGACAGGGAACCTTAACGCATTATAATTGCTCCCAGGGTTTCACCATGCCAGGAGCGCTACTCATAACGAACGCTCCTCAGGTTCTCCACAGACAGACCGCCAGCCCGTAAACAATAATCGCGCCTTCACAAATGAACTGGCCAAGTAAAATAAAACACCTCCATCACGAAATGCAAATTTAGACATTTGATTCCCGGGAAAGCGAGAAACAAGTGGCATATGGAATGCACGTGCGCAGATAGGAATTTATGGAGATTAATGATTATTTGCATATGTAAATGATAATAATAATTACCCGAACTCCCCGCCAGCGCTGCGTTATCTCAGTAGGTGTTGGCGCTCACCTCTCTGTGTGTGTGTGTGTGTGTGTGTGTGTGTGTGTGTGTGTGTGTGTGCGTAGTCTCTACGCAGCGTTACCGGCAGTGCGTATGTCCGGACCGTGTAAACACGGTGTCCTGTAACTGCGTTAATCTGTTTCCCTTCCCTGGTAATTATACTGACTAACGAGCAGGAGGACCCCACCGAGGGAGAGAGAGAGAGAGAGAGGGAGAGAGAGGTGGGGGGGGGAGAGAGAGAGAGGGGGAGAGAGTGAGAGAGGGGAGAGAGAGAGAGAGGGAGGGAGAGAGAGAGAGAGGGGGAAGAGAGAGGGAGAGAGAGAGAGGGAGGGGAGAGAGAGAGAGAGGGAGAGAGAGAGAGAGGGAGGTAGAGAGGGGGGGGAAGAGAGAGAGAGAGAGAGAGAGAGGGAGGGAGAGAGAGAGAGAGAGAGGGAGGGGGAGAGAGAGAGAGAGGGGGGGAGAGTGAGAGAGAGAGAGAGAGAGAGGGGGGGATGGAGAAAGAGAGAGAGAAAGAGAGGGGGGGGGGAGGGAGGAAAGACAAACTTAACTTTGGTTTTGTTCAATTAACCGGTTTGACAGTTCCATTATTTAACATTGGTTCCTGAAAATAATTAACAGATTTGCTTACTTGTTTTGTAAATTGGTTGCCCGTGCATTGAGCTTTTAAATCAGGTGTTTATCATTTTTGTGGTGAAATGTGAGCTTGTGATGCACAAATGGTACTCCGTCGTGCCAACAAAGCCACTTTAAATGAACTGAAGTGGGCTGAAACAGAGATAAAGGAGATGCAAAAAAGGAGAGACAAAAACAAGAGAGAAAGACAGAGACAAAATGACGTTAAGTAGAAAGAGGTGAAATATTTAAGAGAAAATGTGACAAAAGGCATGGTGTCAAAGGAACAGACATAATGACTTGTTACAGAAAGAGCAATTTAGAGAAGGATTGATAGAGAGAGAGAGAGAGAGAGAGAGAGATGGTCATGCTGAAAGGAAAGATAGAGAGGGTTAGTTGGCAGGGGGGCAGCTGTCCGCAGCTAATTTGCCATCTGTGCGAAGTGCCCCTGCCAGGCCTGTAATCAGGCAATCCATCACGGCTATATCTGACACTGTCAAATACCCACTCACCTGCCCACTGCTCTGCATGCCAAGAGGACAGGCAACAAGTGGGAAACTCACCAAACTCCAAACGCATGTGAGCAACTCACTCTCTGCGCTGTGTTCAATATGGCAGGACTCTCTAAAACAGGGGGTTGCCAACTCCAGTCCCGGAGGGCCACTGTGCCTGCAGGTTTAACTCCAGTCCCGGAGGGCCACTGTGCCTGCAGGTTTAACTCCAGTCCCGGAGGGCCACTGTGCCTGCAGGTTTAACTGCAGTTCTGGAGGGCCGCAGTGTCTGCAGGTTTAACTGCAGTTCTGGAGGGCCGCAGTGCCTGCAGGTTTAACTGCAGTTCTGGAGGGCCGCAGTGTCTGCAGGTTTTCTGGAGGGCCGCAGTGCCTGCAGGTTTAACTGCAGTTCTGGAGGGTCCGCAGTGTCTGCAGGTTTAACTCCAGTCCTGGAGGGCCGCAGTGTCTGCAGGTTTAACTCCAGTCCTGGAGGGCCGCAGTGTCTGCAGGTTTAGCTCCAGTTCTGGAGGGTTGCAGTGTCTGCAGGTTTAACTCCAGTCCTGGAGGGCTGCAGTGGCTGCAGGTTTAACTCCAGTCCTGGAGGGACACAGCTTCTGCAGGTTTAGCTCCAGTCCTGGAGGGCTGCAGTGGCTGCAGGTTTAACTCCAGTTCTGGAGGGACACAGCGTCTACAGGTTTAGCTCCAGTCCTGGAGGGCAGCAGTGCCTGCAGGTTTAACTCCAGTCCTGGAGGGCCGCAGTGTCTGATAGTACTATATTTGCAGTTTCCGTTCAAGCCATTTAAGGCACTGAGAAGGTTAAACGATGAAAATGAATCACTAGTGCTGGATCTCACCAGAAACCAGCAGATGGTGACACCCTTCAGGACAGGAGTATTTATTATTTATTTATTTATTTCTTTCTTTCTTTCTTTCTTTCTTTCTTTCCAGGGAAATTGAATTAGAAATGTCTCTGTAGGTGGTACACCATGTTTTCAGAAAAAAAAAGTCTATTTAAATGTCTTCAATTCATATAAATGCTTCATTAGCACATTTACATTGTAAATAAAACAAAATCGGGGAAATCATTTTGAAGGTTTATTGCCATTACGAGTGTCATAAACGCTTGGAGAATCCACCCCGCACGCTTTTAACACAAGCGCACTTCTTTTACGAGACCGAAACTCAACGCCATTATTTTCATATGCAGTTAGCAACCGCAGACGTCGCAGGGGAGGCTAGAACGGCGGGACTGGAAAAACAAAGAAACGATAACAGTTTGCGCTGAATCATTTATCAACCTTTGATAATGACAGGTCCACACAATGGGAGCCCGTCAACATTAGAACGGATGATGAAATGACAGAGGAGTTCGGAAACCTCTGACGCAAGAAGGGAATTCTATAATCATACTCCGTATGGAAGAGACATAACACACAGCCTTTTTATTTATTTATTTTTATATTAGTCTAGCCTTCCTCAAGGTTACTGAATGAAGTTCTGAAATACTGGATTACTGTTTTCTGACAAAACAACAAAAAAAAAACGAATATATATAGCATCTCATACAAGTACAATTTTCTTAGCAAGGTAGGCAGGGAGAGAGAGAGAGAGAAAAAAAAAACACTGTGTGACACAAAATAGAACCTGAAAACAGAGGAAAAAATCGATCATTAAGCTATGCTCGCGTCTCCATCATACCTAATGAAGCTCTCTCACTCCTCGAGTGCACATTATCTGGCTGGAGCCCTGTGCTGCTTTTATTTGAGACAGAATGGGGACTCTTTTGTCCCCCCCCCCTCACCCACCCCCCCCAAAGTGGTCCTTTGTGCCACTGTGAGCCGGCTCTCATTTAGTGGCTGAAAGCTCGCTACACACACTCCTCTGCGACTGGACGCAAGGTCAGCGAGGCAGCGGATCCAGCTTATAAACAAATTAATTTTCTTGCAAACACAATTTAGTTCCCCCCCCCCCCCCCCGTCTCCCCCACCCAGGCATTCAGCCATGCTCCACCCAGAGGGGGGGGGGGGGGGGGGGGGGGGGCACAGGCCCGCAGGAGGGGCCCGCTCAGCAGGCCTCCTCATGGCATCCGGAGAGACTGCCGTCGATCCCGGGCTTCAGAGGGCAAATCTGTGCCGAGTCAGAAGGGGCGGGGCATCTGGACAGGGGGGGGGGGCATGTTTGCAAGCGGCGTGGTCCCAGAACAGTCGACGCGATCTGAGCCGCGCTGCAGTCCTGTTGCGGACGGGCTTCGCGCTGTTCTGGAGGCGGCAGCGGAGAAGACGCCTGGGTCGGGGTCCAGTGCCTGTCCTGGGTAAGGTTTGGGCTGAGACTCATGGCCTGTTAGACGGCAGGGTCTGGGGTCCAGTGCCTGTCCTGGGTAAGTTTTAGGCTGAGACTGATGGCCTGTTAGGGCAGGGCCCTGCTCCACATGGAAGCCCTCAGCCAGAGGATTGTGGGTAGTCTTCATGAAAAGCAAAAGGCACTCTGCAGAGCGAATACTGGCGCTTGCAGTTCTGTGAACTCTGTCTGACACTATCTATGAACTTCCCGAAAAGTATTCGCAAACAGCGTCGCCAACATGAGATAACAGCCTCAGCGAGCAGCATTATTTCACCAAATCAATCGGTTGTTTGTTACATCCCATTCGTCCTTGTGTGTAGATTTCAGAGGAAAATCTTGCACACATTTTTTTGGGGGGGGGGAAGGGGGGAAGAAGCTGTGGTTTGGCTTTTTCAGGATAAATAGCAGCACCCCTGTCTGCAGTCGGGGCAGCTCAGCAGAGATCAGAAGGGAAGGAAATGAGCAGCGACGGGTGAAGTCTGCGGCCTCCTTAAGAATGCGTCCAGCAGGCCAGCGCATCGTGAGCACAGAGCGGCCATTGTGTCCGGGAGGAGCCCACCGGGCTGAGAAGATGAGCGCTGGTCTAGGTGAGAGAGTGGAAACAGGCCGGTCCCTGAATGGCACCCCCCCCACCCCCACCTTCATGCTCTCCAGCCAGCCTCTCTCTCACCCTCCCTCTCTCCCTCTCCTTCACAGGCAAGCAGTAGGGTTGCCAGATTAGAATTTGTCAAAACCAGACAGTGTGCACAGCTGGAAGCATATTCGCGAGGGGATGGGGATGAGCTGTCGGAACTGAAGGCGTACGGGGTGCCAGGTCCGATGGGAGGGGGATTTTGGGGATGGCTATGGTTGTGCAACCTTTTGCGAACTGAGGTGGGTTGCTATCGAAACGAATCACAGATTGGGGGGGGGGGGGGATTCAGACAAAAATTCATTATGGGCTTCGGTCGTTACTCCGGGGACAAACCGGACCTGTAAAAATAATTAGAAAACCCTAAAACATTTTGGTCAAAAAACCAGGATGCCCGGAGCCCCAGACAGAGGCTGATTACGAGCTGGCCCGGCTTGGCAGCCGACCTAACCGCGTGGCTCCGCTCCAGATCATCTCCGCTTTCACCGTCACTGTAACCTTCAGGCACAGATATTATGCAAAACCTCCATCTTGGCTCCGTGCCGCGCTCTGTGACTGCGCATGAAGAGGCCCGCTTGCGGAGGAAATTAAGACGTCCTGATTGGTGGGATAGAGGAAGGGAAAACAGAAGCAGACGGCGGCGAATCGGAGGAAACACGCGGCTGGAGAGCAGCGTCTCCAGGGGGAGCCGTGCGCGGAGTTCCCCAGGAAAGGGGCGAAACCTGGTCGATGAACCGGCTCAGGGTCCCACGACCTCAAGCTGAACCTCAAGGGTCCCGACCAGACCAGCCAGACCAGAACAGACCAGCCAGACCAGCCAGCCACCAGACCAGACCAGCCAGACCAGCCAGGCCAGCGTCGTCTAGCCCGAAGCTTCGACCGCCGTGTGACGACCGGCGCGGTTTCGAGAAAAAAAAAAAAAAAAAAAAAACGGCGACAATAAAAGTAAAAGTCTCTCCCCGTTCGAGGGCCCCGGCGACGCGGGCGCAGATAAATCATCCCCGCCAAACCGCCGCGCTGTCACTTTTACGACCGCTTGAGAAAGACTGATTGCGCTATCATTGGGACTGGCCCATCTGTTTCCCCGGTGACAATTAGGACGGCTGGCGGGGCCGTCTCCGGCTCTGCGGCTAACGCTCGGCTAGCTCGCTCGCTCATGGTGAGCGGGGGGCGGGGGCGGGACGGGGCCCGGGCATCCACGGCGCCGTCGCCCCCTCCTGCTGGCCGAGTTTTTACACCGCGGGCACCGGAGGTGACTCCCATTCGCCATTTCGGGTTCAGCCACCATCCCTCACACAGGGGACCTTGCTGCCAATCACAGAGCTAACCCGGGACGTCCTCCTGTCGTGTGTGTGTGTGTAACCACGGGGGCCCAGTCAATCAAAGGTTTGACTGCACATGCCGGGGAAGACTTAAAACAGCCACTTGCCCTGAAAAGCGAAACTGTATACAAGCCCTGAACACAGACCTGTAGTTTACACAAGGTAGAACCTGGTCCATGTTTCACTGTCGACTGTACGAGGCTCCATTTTGTTTGCATCTGCGAGCCGACCCGCCCCCGCGATGACCTCGCACCTCTGCGCCCGTGCCCACGCTGGGGCCGGAGCAGGGACAGCTCGGAGGGCAGCGCGTCTGTGTGTTCCAGCTGGTTGTCTTTCTTTGCATCCAAACCGTCGGTAAAGTCGCCTGCTTTGCTGAGGGAGAATCTGCGAATTCTGCTGTTTTTCTAATAGGATTTAGCCACAGAACGCTGACAGAGAGGGAGGCGGCGATACTCGGTTAGTATCGGACACGGGACCGTAAAAAAGCAAAAAAAAAAACAAAAACAAAAGGGAAACACAAACAATTACAAAACACGCAGAAACCCGGCGCGATTTGTTAGCGACACCCGCCCTGCCCGCTCTTTCAAAAGCGTCGGACGAATAACGAGAGGAGCAGAACCCTAACGAATAACGATGGGGGGGGGGGGGGGGCTTTGTTATTAGGCAGCAGCTGACCACTCCTGCAGATAAACGGGACATCTTGCTTTATTTCTGCTGTAATGAAGGAGCTGCCAGGGCGGGCTCTAATTAGGGCGATAATTTACCCAGAGGGCGGGCACCGGCACGCTTTTCAGCCCGACCCGCGCCAATCTGCAGCCAGCGACGCGCAAGGAGCCCGGAGGCCCATCTGCATACAGATAGTCTTCTGCCGCTAAGGCCCACAATTCACCTTCAAACTGCCCCCTGTTCGGGGGGGCGGGGGGGGC
>CM045885.1:72967862-73027862 GCA_025169545.1 Anguilla japonica
CGCACACAGCCTGTGTAACAGCACAACGGACAACGTGCTACAGCGCATCGTGTTAGCGTACAGCTAGCACTCCGGGTAAAAAATGACCTGTGTAACAGACAACGGACAACGTGCTCCGCAGCAGCATCGTGTTAGCGTACAGCTAGCACTCCGGGTAAAAAATGACCTGTGTAACAGCACAACGGACAACGTGCTACAGCGCATCGTGTTAGCGTACAGCTAGCACTCCGGGTAAAAAATGACCTGTGTAACAGCACAACGGACAACGTGCTACAGCGCATCGTGTTAGCGTACAGCTAGCACTCCGGGTAAAAAATGACCTGTGTAACAACAACGGACAACGTGCTACAGCTCCATCGTGTTAGCGTACAGCACACTCCGGGTAAAAAATGACCTGTGTAACAGCACAACGGACAACGTGCTACATCGCATCGTGTTAGCATACAGCTAGCACTCCTTTTAAAAGAACGACCTCTCCTCCGCACACAGCCTGTGTAACAGCACAACGGACAACGTGCTACGGCACATCACGTTAGCGTACAGCTAGCACTCCTTGTAAAAAAACGACCTCGCCTCCGCACACAGCCTGTGTAGCAGCACAACGGCGAGCTGTGTGCGCCTCTGAATGCGCGCTTTTCAGAGACAGCGGGTGGAGCGGTCCGCGCCGGGAACCCGGCACGGCGGAAGAAAGGCTTCGCAGCGGAGAGAGAAGAATCGAGCGCGGCATAAATGGGCCACCAGTGCATTGTGGGGAAGCGCTTAATGGGCTATTGAAGGCGAGTGCCTCCCTCCCTGATTGAACTATACGAGCCGCCGGGGAGAGACGGACAGTCTAAACGAGCTCACACACACACACACACACACACACACACACACACACACACACACACACTCGCGTCCTGGCCACTGTCAGCAGCCGGCCGGGGTCCCCAAAGACAGCTTCCACTGTACAAACAGGACGGAGAGCAGGATCATTCATATTCGTTTGAGAAACGTCCGCAGGACGGCTTCATAACTAACCGGTCTCCCGTGAATTGACCGCAGCCTGACGTTGGTATAAAAACGCGGGGGCCTTCGCGGCTTGTAAAAAGGGAGACTGATATTTTTGAAGGTTTGCAAAAACGTGGTGGTTTTGTGAGGGTAAATGGAAGCTGATATTTCAGAGGGTTGGCAAAATCGCGGGGCTTCTGTGAGAGTAAATGGGGGCTGATATTTCGAGGGGCGGGGGGGGGGGGGTTTGCTGACTTTGAAAGTGCCCCGTCTGCAGCCCATGTGCCCGGTTTGGAGGCATCAGCAGTTGTGCAGGGCTGGTAATTACGCTGGGGCGGGGCGGGGGGGGGGGGGGGGGCGGTTTGGGGAGGGGAATCGGGTCATATGGTTCTCCTGTACCCGCAGGCAATGGAAAGACCACAATCCTTCCTTTTCATTATTGAACCCGTCCCCCACGGGGGGGTGCCCTCAGATTTTGGGGGTGGGGCGCACTCGTTCACCTTGCTGCCGGTGAGACAGGTGACGGACACTTCCCTAACTCCGCCTCCTCGCTCCCGTATGACTGACAGTCCATGCAAAGACGGAGGGGAGGGAGTGTGTGTGTGTGTGTGTGTGTGTGTGTAGATGTGTGCACGTGTGTCTGTGTGTGTGTGTGTCTGTGTATGTCTGTGTGTGGTGGGAATCAACAGCTAGGCCAAACAAACAAAAAATAAAATGGATAAACGTATGAATTGCTTTGCAGCCGTTTTCAACTGGGGAGCCCGTTTGAACAGAGCAAAGCACATGAGCGATAAAGCCTCCGTCGCTGTGGCGCAGCTCTGAGGAGACTCCAGCAGACCTTCAGTTAGCGGCTGAGCTAAACGGCTGGAAATGCACACCTCCAGACTGAACGGACCGCGCGCGCGGCGGTGCGGCGGCGCTAGCAAGCTACCAAGCGCACAGAGCACCTGCTGGAGGCTTCAAAGAGCAGCAGGGCCTCGCTCGCTCTCCCCGCCCACGCCAGGCACCGCCGGGCAAACCTGCCGGAACATTCCGTCCGCCTTTTGAAGGTGGAGCGGCGCCTGACGGCCCACCGCTGTTCCTGTGTTCCGCAGCGTTTCCGCGCGAGCGGTCCGGCCCGCGCCGACCCGGAGGCCTTTAGTGCCGAAACCCCCGCCGTGTGATCTCTGAGCGCGGAAACAGCCTCGCCGCAGCGTCGATAAACCCAGGGAAACGGGGGGGGGGGGGGGGGGGGGGGGGGGGCGGACGGCGAAACATCCGGAAACATCCGGAAACAACCGGAGAGAGCGGCTCCTGCGTTTCAGCGGGATTGTGGGTCGTGAGGAGCCTAATGAAAGCGAACGCGCAGCGCAGCAGGTTGCGCTAACACGCTATCTCGCGCGACGGCGCTTATCTAACAGCTGCGAAACCCGCCGCCGCGCGCTGTGGGCACGGTCGCCGAGGCGATAACCCGCGCGCCTTGATGTGATCGCTGGTCTGTCACAGCCCCCGGGCCTCGACGGGTCCCGTCCGCGATGCTCAATGGCGTTTCATTAAAAGACACCCCGAGAGAGAGCGGCGCTGGAGGGCAGGGGGAGGGGGAGGGGGAGAGGGGGGGGGGGGGGTGAGAACGCTCCACAGTGCCGAATCTGCCGAATTGACCCCCCCCCCCCCCCCCAGCCTGTGGCTGAACTGCTCCATCGCAGGCAGGACACGCACCAGCAGCACTCTGCTCAGAGAGCTGGCCCTGGCAGCGATGCCCAGTGCCCCAGTACCCCCGAGGCTACGGGCAGCGAACGCGGCGGGCACCAGACAGAGACGCCCGACCGGCACGGGGGCGGGGAGGGGCGGGGGCGGCCGCGGTGACGCTCAGCGAGAGGAAACGCTCTACAAAAGGAATAATAAAGACACTCCACAATAAAGCAGATCCGCCTCGGGGAGCGATCAGAGGAGGATGGCGGCTGAAGAGCGGTTCCTGTCCGCAGGCACTATCGACCGCAGCGCCTAGCGCGGCCTGTAGGGGGCGGGGTCTGTCGATGTCACTCACTTTTTTTTTTTTTTTTTTTTTTTGAGAAGAGAGCGGAAGCCTTGTCTCGGCTCTTCCACACTGACAGGAGGGGTTTCCGGAAACGGTAAATACGCACCATCCCAACCGGGAATTCTGAACCGGGATTTTCAAAAAAATAGCGGGGGGTGGGGAAATTACCCTCCAGCGCAGCGGCATCGTAACAACGTCACGGCAACGGCAAGAGAAAAATAAATTGTGCACCACGGTTCCCACGCAGGGGGTCCCATCGCAGGGGGGGGTCTTTATTCGAGAAGATAAGAGCGTTGAAAAATATTTTTTCACAATTTGATTTTCCTGTTTTGTTTTCTCCCTTCCTCACCTACTGTCTTCCTTCGGGTCTATTCTTTTATTCACAATCCTTGCTCTCCACCCCCCCCCCCCCCCCCATTTTTTTCTGTAAATGAACGCACTGTGATTTCCAAAAGGAGGGTGAATAAGCACACCCTCTCCCCAGAAAAGCATCACCCTCCCCCCCCCCCCCCCTCCCCATGACCCTAACAGAGAGTGTTTGACTACAGTGGGAAAGCAGAATTGCTGCACTACCAGGGTCAGAAAGCTGGTTTGCACAGACCCCTGCAGCTGCAGTTAATGGACTGGGACCCCCTTCCTGCCCTGAAACCACAAGCCTTTTACCAGCCCCCCGAAGCTGTGGTCCAGCCCCACCACATCGCTCCCAGGCCCAACAACCCATGCCCGAACTCCTTCATCAGAGCAAAGGCAGCGGCGAGAAAGCTACCCTTGCAATCCGAAGGACGTAGCCTCAATTCACCGTGAACTGCTTCGCGAAAAACCCCTTAGCAGACACTAATGTAAGCCACCGCACGCAAGTCTACAGGCGTCCACTAAGACACTAAATAATGCAATGAACACGTAGAACTTGCGGGCTAACTGCAGACAGCCAAGTTCTCTCAGTAGCGTGTGTACACACAGACAGACGGACAGACTGTCTCTCCTGTGCACTCACAGGCTCCATGAGATGTCTGGAAATAGGGCAGCCTCAGTCACCTGCTATACCGTACATCAGGGCAGACATGTCTGTGACATACAGTTATGTATATACAGTACGCTACGCTGAGATACGCTAGCATAGGCTTCCCCAGCAGAGTTCAGGCGTGCCGTGTGTAACCGGCTTGTCGCTTATGCAACGGCAGTAAATTTAGCAAAAAAAGGGTAACAGAGCAGGTGAATCACCGCCTCATCGACAGGGGCTCTGTTCGAGGCACAGGGGCTCCCCAGAGGAACCGCCAAAAGCCGACTGTCAGTTAGGGAAGCGTTCTGGCAGCGCAGCGGCGAACCCGTTAGCACCGTCGCCTCAAAAGAAGGAGGATTCTGGGTCCCCTGGAGCCTCACTGCGTGGGGTTTTGCGTGTTCTCCCTGTGTTCACGCGGGTTTTTATCTCCAGGTACTCCCTGTTTCCTCCCACACACGCGAAAGATTTGCACGTCAGGTCAGGTATAATCCTGCCGTTAGCCCTTGGCCAAGGCACTGGCCTCAGGACTGGAGATTGGTCCCCGGGTGCTGCACTGTGGCTGTCCACTGCTCCTAAGCAGCTAGGATGGGTCACACGCAGAGGACAAATTACCCCACAGGGTTCGATAAAACGTGCGTCTGTTTCTGTTCATGCGCACGTAGGCTACCGCTACACATACGATCCAGCTGCCATGCAAACCCGCTCTCAAAGGGAATGATTTTAGCCACGAAGCGGAATCCCCGCTGCCTTCAAATAGAGAAAAAAACGGCTTTCTCCAACACGGAGTTCACCTCAGCAATTAAGAGAGAGAAACAAAGGGACAGGCTGCTTGGAGAACCACGCTGCTCGCCCCTGGAGAAAGGAATCCGCCGTGTTTGATCTGAAGATTTTTTCACCGACATTAACATATCATACCGCCCACTGCATTTTTACACGGATGAAGTGATAAAAACATACAGGAGCCCATATGAGAGCGGAGGGGAGGAGAGGCGCCTTTTTTTATTCATTTAAAGACCCAACAGGATAAGAAAGCCAGCCAGTCTGCTCCAATTAAGACCTGAAGACGAAAGAACGCCTGTGAGCAAAGCATATACTATCAAAGACACTGTCTGGTATTACAGTACAGTCCTGGGTGACATTTGCTACAGCAAAGGAGCTTTTGGCAAAACTGGCCCATCTCAAATATCATCTTAGAAGGGGCATTCCTGCAAACTGGACAGTTAAGAGCAAACTCAGAAACCATGAGGACCAGCATCTGCGCATATGGAGAAACTATTCAGAGCATGTCTTGATTTTAAATGTGTATGTGGAAGCAGGAACAGGTCCTGGTGGCAACATGTTGGGTTCAGGGAGTCCCAGGCCCAATAGGCACACCCAGATTTTAACTGGTACACCCAAAAATCAAAGGTCCCACCAGTGTGTTTGTGTGTGTGTGTGTGTTTGTGCATGTGTAAAGAACTCATAACCCCAGACTGGTTAATCCCAGTCCTGTAGCTATGCATGATGCAGTGATTGGGTTAATACTAAGGATATGTTTTATTTATTATTATGAAAATGTAGAAAGACGGTTTGTGTACACAGAAAGTTTAGGAAAGAAAACCGACATCACTTTCGCACCTCTAATCTTCAAACAACATTGACTTTTTTTTCAAGTTTGCAATTTTCAAATCAGAGCAAATGTACTGAACACAAATCGTAAGATGAGTTCCTGATAGCAGTCAAGAACACTAAATGCGAACCAAAAAGCTTTTTGAAAACAACGCGCGACAACCGAATATTTCTAAGAGGGATGTAATAGTTTTCGGCTGCCAGTGGATGGTTAGAGAGCGAGGTCTTTGATGAGTGATTCCTGCTCAGGACTCCGTGCCCTATTTAGAAGGACCTTATTATGAAAACATGACCGTCTATCGATAAGCGTGACCCAGCGTAACGAGGCTGACCTGGGCTCTGGCGGCGAATCGTTGCTTATCTCAGCGCGAGCCCCGGCTTTGATGTGGTCACATAAAAAAAAAAATAAATAAAAAAAACTCTGGAGGGGGAACTTTGGGGGGAAGTTCCCTGCTGATTATGCAGCGGTTTTTTTTTTTTTTTTTTTTTTTGGGGGGGGGGGATAGAACCAGACAGTATATGCCAGTAATTAGTGGTGGGCATTCCCCCCCCCCCATCCTCCTCCCAGGTCAGGCCTTTGGACTCGAGACTCATCAGCTAGGAATCCAAACCGCTACGTGCCGGACAGTCGCTACGGCTAACGATTCGTCCAATTAAAAAAAAAAAGGAGGACGTAATGTATGTAGCGCGAGCGATAGGAAGGCAGAGATCTGAGCTCCCCTAATTAGCCTCAGATAAAATAAAAAAGGGGGGGGGGGGGGGACCAGGAATGCGAGGCTGAAGTTCAGCAGCGGCTGTCCCGGTTTTGATAGCACTGGAGGGGGGGCGGGGGCAGGGGTGGGGGGGTTTAAGTGCCTCCCCGCGTGGTGCTAGAGCGCGGCGCGACTTTACCGAGCCGTTAGCATTAAGCATTAACGCCGCGACATCAACTGCCACCGCGAGCCGGATTCCGCGCGCTCTTTCGGTCGTTAGGACCGCCGCTCTGTTCATCTCACCCCTGGCAGTGAGAGTGGAACACTTGTACCGCGGGACGCTTTCGTTAAAAAAAATAAATAAATAAATAAAATCTACGTTCCTGCCTGACCCTCTTTTCAGCTCAATGGGATTTATTTTTAGCCCTGTTCGTTCAGCGCTCATAAACGGATCCGCAATTTAGAAGCGTCTATCCTTAGCGGCCTCAACTAGCCCACAGACGACAAAAAAAAAAAAAAAAAAAGAAAAAAGTCAAATTGGCTCCCTCCTGAAACACAGGGACAAAACTGGGTCGGACCTCCAAAACCAACGTTACATTCAAGAATCCAAGGAATAATAGAATTACTTTCCGTATAAAAATGTAAGTTGTCCAATTTAATGCCTCGATGACTGATCACTGCAGGTCAAGACATTCTAATTTATTCACTTTATTTATTTTTCCCCCAGCACTATTTAGACATGCTCAACTTCCTCTTCCTTCAGAGAGCGCTTGAATTAATTACATGCCTTTTTTTTTTTTTCTTTTTTTTTACGATTCAGCGCACTACTCTCTCTCTCTCGTCCCGTGGGATGCTGGTCCCATCTCACCCAGCAGGGGGCGGTGTGTGTGAGAGAGAGCGGGGAAGCAACAGGCCGCAGAGACGCTTGCTTTGCTCTATATTCCAGCCCATTTAATCAGGGTCCAATCCAGGTGCACCCTGATAAGACCCTGTCTTATCTCCCTCTCTCTCTCTCTCTCTCTCTCTCTCTCTCTCTCTCTCCTCTCTCTTCTCTCTCTCTCTCTCTCTCTCCTCTCTCTCCCTCCCCTCTCCCCACTCAATCTCTGTACATCTCTCACCTGCCCCTGTCCACCCCCCCCGATTCCCCCCCCCCCCCCCCCCCCAATACCCCGAGCTTCCACACCAGTAAACCACAGAGACCGTTAGGTGCTGCTTTAACTGGCCGGTAGCCGCACAACCAAAGACGCAGGGTCATCTGAGACAGAGCTGGGCTGAATTCTGGAACAGCATATTAATCCCCGATCTCCACACCTCAGCCTCACTGAACAATCACAGTCGGATGCCCCACGTAGTTTATAGACACTAACAGATGGCCTGGAGATCTCCTTCACATGGTGAGACAGTTGCTGTGGGTGAAAATACACATTCACACCAACATGTTTTACATTAGATAGATAGATAGATAGATAGATAGATAGATATAGATAGATAGATAGATAGATAGATAGATAGATAGGAAAGGGAGAGCGATCACTTTTGTCTTACTTCGCTGCTTGTATTAAGGCAGACAGATATACCAGTTTGCAGTGAAAGATGAGGAAGGGAAAGATCTCATGGCTGTAGTGCTTTAAATGAGGCAGCAGATTATTTCAAACATAAACATCATTTTCATCTCCAAAGCAGCCAGCAGAGACAAACGCCTGAGTGAAATTGATTTTTTTGGGAAAACGGGATAATACTGAGATTAGAATTAGAGCGTTCTTCGCACACAAGAAAAGAAAAAACAAGAAGAAAAACAGCGAAACCTTCGATCGCCAGAAAGAACGCCTTGAGATAAACTGCTCTGATTTTTTATTTTTTATTTTTTGTTTTGTTTTTGTCTTACACCGTAAGGCCCTCAGGCAATCATAATCCCCCCCATCTGTTTGTTTTACTCCGAATTGTTGTTCAAATACCTGTGCGCGCCTGTTCAAGTTTACAATGTCCACTGGGACGATGCCAGGTATCCGTGGCAACGCGAAACAATGGCGCGCAGCGGGAGACTGACGTCTTTATGGCCCTTCAAGCCCAAACTGATTGCTCCGCTTCAGTATTCAACCTGACAAACAGGTCGGTGGTGAGCTGGGAAGCTCATAATTGGTAAAGCAGAGCTGAGCTGAGCTGAGCACGCTCTAGTTTGAAGGGGGGTGTTTGGGGACAGATCGTCGGTCGGTTAAACAGTAGGGATGTCAGAGTCGCTGGGACCTGAGGAAGCTCTACTGGACACACCTGTGCTTTGAACAGAGCTTTTCCCACACAATAAAAATAAAAATCAATTTTCTCTGTGACAAAATTAGTTCTGTTTCCTCCTTTCTGTAGCTACAAGAGACGAGAGGTTTCACACACAAATGACTACCGGAAATGAACATAAACATGGGAGTGCTTTCTTCAGTTCGGGAGACCTGACCTTAGGAAATAATGTCTTGCGGGCGGAAAAGGACTCTATCGCCCTGAGAATTCAGTCTGAGATGACCTCTGTCATCTCACTCCAAACAGTAACAGCTTTGCTTCAGCACACACGTAGCCAATAGGAAAAGGACAGTGTGGGGCCCTTTTTAATATGCGTTCAGTCCCTCAGCGTGCAGACGTCTGCCACGCTGCCCGTCTCTACAGCTCCACAGAGCTAACAGATTAGCACAGCTCCGGAAAGAGAGAGAGAGAGATCACACCTCCAAAACCCGCTCGCCTGACTCCTCTCACATCTGACCTCGTAACCCGAACCCTGTATTAAAAAAAACGGCTCGGCTGCAGAGGTTCGCTCTGCCTTCTAAAAATGAGCCTCAAACTCTCGGCATCGCGCTCAAAAGGTGCGTCGGTCCCTCGAGCTGTCACTCTCTCAGACGCAGCTACGGCCCGCTGTAGCTCTGTGTGTCCCACGCAGTGTGTACAGACACGCAATCAGTGCTGCCATTATCTTACAAAATCAGGCCATGTTTTTTTTTTTTTTTTTTGTCTGGACGTCTGTTTGCCAAGCAGTTGAACCCGTACCTCTCCGCAATGATAGATGATGTTAAGTGTACGCGATAAATCCAAGATACACATGACCTACAAACACAGGCACGGAAAATGTGGAGGCAGCCAGTCACATTTAACACATAACAGGTTACGCCGCATTTCAGCACAAGTGTCGCCCTGCAACAATTTCAGTCGAGCTGCAAGGTGGCCAAAAAACATATATCAATCTTACAGTGGACTAACTCCCATAGCAACACCATACTGTACAAAAGTAAGATGTGTAAAGGCAGTATACAGTACTGTATCTGCCATTGCTCTAGTTAAAATGTGCACTAACATCCCTATAAATCTCGGTAATTTAGTATAAAATGCACGAAAAAGGCAGGTATTTTATTACAGCTATAAAACTGTATTAACCTTAATGGTCCTTTTAGAATTCTGTTATTTATTTGTTCCATGTACTCTGTTTGGAAGAACTGTGTACCCAAATGTTTTCTTAACCTTGTGAAGAAAGGTCAGAG
Organism: Anguilla japonica; assembly: GCA_025169545.1. Taxonomy (NCBI): domain Eukaryota; kingdom Metazoa; phylum Chordata; class Actinopteri; order Anguilliformes; family Anguillidae; genus Anguilla; species Anguilla japonica. The sequence continues at coordinate 72,977,685 of CM045885.1, forward strand.
ATAAACTTTTGTGTACTGCAAATTACAGCGTGCATGTGTGTGTATGGGTGTGTGTGTGTGTGTGTGTGTGTGTGTGTGTGCGTGCGTGCAGTCTTTATCGCTGGCACTGATACAGGTGAGGGCAGGGTAGCTTCTGGCAGGTGTGTATGGGAGGTACACCTGTCCTGTACTGACAGAGGGAATAAAGCAGTCAACTATTCTTAGCTTACACACACACACACATAAACACACACCTCTGCACACGCACACACACACACACACACCTACATGCATGCATGCATGCATGCACACACACGCACGCGCTCACACCTACGTGCACACACACACACACACACACACACACACACAACTATGCACACACCTTCCCTCTCAAATTTCAATAATCATGTTTACATAATTTATATATAACAATCATCCGGAATAATCCTGCTGAATGGCCTAAGGTGCTGGTTGCAATTAGAGCAAAGAATAAGGATCAGCTCAGCGCACACGTCCAGAGCGCCGAGATCTGCACCCGGGTCAAACCCTCCCTGCAGCAGCTCCAAACACTGTTGCCCCCGGTAGAGGGCAACAAGCCCAGTGGTGCTCATCACCCCTGTTATGTGCCATGTGTTTTCTTTTCTGTGGACTTCCCTGCCTTCACCTATCATCTTCATTGGCTGCTCCGCATATCAATCACCATCCACCAAGTCCCACCTTCACCAATCCCCACCCTCCGTGTCAATTCGGATCAACCAATCAGAACTCGCCACCTCTGCTATAAAAACCTTGAATGTTTGCCATTATTGGTGTGTCTGACTTGTTGCTCTGTGTGTGTTAGTAGTTGACTCCATGTTAATCACTCTTTTGAACTTGTCTTGTTTTGTGTACACTTCCAAGGCTTGGGACAGGTAAGACTGGGGGCTCCTGTACATATGCCCGTAGGCTATATTGTGTATAGATCCACTAGTCCTTAGGGGTGATTGCCAACCAACTGTTTTTTTTTGTCTGCTAGTTAGAGTAGTTAGGCCTTTTGTTTGTGTACTTGATACACTAGATTAAATTACTCTCTGGTTTAGCTAGCTTGTTTTTCTGTTCTTTTGGCAACATCCAGCGTCCCTTGACCCTGGTAGTGTGTGTCTGGGTTGTTATATGTCCAGTAGTTGTTTGTTGCACCTTTTTGTTTTGGTTCCCACAGTAAACACCCATGCACTGAGTTGCTGCTTTGTCTGTGTTTGATTTATTGTTGTTACCGTCTATACAGCCTTAACATCTCCCGCATTTTAACATCTAGTTACCTACCCCATGCACCCCTAGACCCATGGGGTCGTAACATATTTGGGGGCTCGTCCGGGATTGCTGAGTTGTAATAACAAAAATTTAACCGTAAAGATAACTGTGTGGTTTGTACAGTGGTGCAGTACAAGGACAATGACTTCGTTTGATGTCAAAGACTTTCTGAGCAATCTGTCAGAAGATGCACTGGATCAGTGCCGTAAGATTGACCTGCTGAAAATTGCAGAGCACGTGGGTCTTGTTGTGTCTAGTGCTCTCCGGAAGAGAGAGATTAAGTCGCGGGTAAGGGAGAAGCTTGTGGAACTTAAAATTCTTGCCTCGCCTGTTGCTGTTTGTCCTCCTGTCCAGCCTGACGTGTCGCCTACTGGGCCTGTTGAGAGTCCACAGTCGCCTTTGGGCACTGGTGGTTCTGCTGTGTTGGGAGTGAAAGAGGAGATTCCTCCAACTACCCCTCCACCTACATTGCCCAGGTTTGAGGCGTACTCGCCGAGTTCTTGTGGGTCGGGTAGTAGTGCACGGCTAAAGATCCGTCTCACCCGGTTGAAGTTTGAGGCAGAGGAGAAGGCTCGTAAGGCAGATACTGAGGCACGAGAGAGGGCACGAAAACAGGAACAGGAATTCCAGTTGGCTATGCGTAAGCTGGAATTAGAGACAGAGGTCAAGATGCGGCAGTTGGAGTTACAAAATACTACAGAGCAAACTTCCACTGTGGTTACCCCAGGTACGTCCCCACCGCTTGGTTTTGCTGGCTATGATGTCAGGAGACATGTGGCGTTACCCTCTTTCAGGGAGACTGAGGTAGATGCCTATTTCAGCACTTTTGAGCGTTTGGCAGCAGCTCTTAAGTGGCCCAAAGAAATTTGGACAACCTTGCTGCAGTGCAAACTAATAGGAAAAGCACAAGATATAATGGCTACACTAACTCTCGAGGAGAGCATGAACTATGATATTGTAAAAGCGGCTATTCTTCGTGTATATGAGTTGGTCCCGGAGGCCTATCGACAGAAATTCAGAAACCAAAAGAAAACCTCCGCCCAATCATTCGTAGAGTTCGCCAGAGAAAAGGGAACTCTGTTTGACAAATGGTGTGCTGCGAGTAAAGTTAATGATTATGACTCTCTTCGTGAATTAATTTTGATAGAAGAGTTTAAAAACTGTGCTCCGGAACGTGTTGTAGTTTACTTAAATGAACAGAAAGTGATGTCCTTGTCTGAGGCTGCGATATTTGCGGATGAGTTTGCACTCACTCATAAGACTGTGTTTGGTTCCACCCAGGGAGCTAAGTCTGTTGCTTCCCGCAGTTCTAAAGACAATGAATCTCCAAAAGATTCCAAAATGTCACCCCCACGGTCTAAAGAGGAACGTGAATGTTTCTATTGCCATAAAGTAGGGCATGTTATTGCTAACTGTTTTTCTTTGAAAAAGAAAACTGCTGCCCCAGCTAAGCCTACAGGCTTCGTTAGAATTGTTCCTCGAACTACTCAGTGTTTAAACGGTCCTGAAAGCAAACCTGAAGAAGGTTTTGAGCCGTTTATTTTTGAAGGTTTTGTTTCCCTTTCCGGTGATCCGACTGAGCAAAAACCGGTGCGGATTTTAAGAGACACGGGAGCTTCGCAATCCTTCGTGTTAGCCGACGTGATAGCCGTATCGGACGTGACATATAGTGGTGCTAATGTGGTAATTCAGGGAATTGATATGGCCTGTGTTACAGTTCCCTTACACAAAGTATACGTTCAGACTGATTTAGTCACGGGTTATTTTAATGTGGCTGTAAGGTCCGCTTTACCTGTACCAGGCGTTGACTTCATTATGGGAAATGATATTGCCGGAGGTAAAGTGCGTCCAGTACTCGAAGTTCTAAATAACCCCGTAACCTGTCTCATCTCTGACGTGTCTAAATCACTTCCCGGTGTCTTCCCTGCTTGCGTGCTCACTCGAGCTCAATCAAAGAAATGGGGTGAGGAAGTTGATTTATCAGAATCTGTTTTAGCGTCCACGTTTACTGAGGATAATAATCTCACCAAACCGGAAGTACCACGTGTAAAACCGGAGGTATGTACAGAGGTTGAACCTCAAGATTTTAGTGAAAAAGAGGAATCTCTTACCTTATCTCTAGAGTTTGCCTCAGATAAATTGCCTGTCACTCGTGAACAACTTGTTGCTGCTCAGGAAAATGATCCATCCTTGCGTAAGTATTTTGAGATGGTGGTTAAACCTGTTGTAATGAAAGAAAAGTCGATTGCTTATTTTGTAGATAAACGGGTTGTTAATGCGGAAGTGGTCGTCTTCATTAACTAAGGGAGCCGAATGGGGTGTGGTTTTTCAAATTGTTGTACCTGGTATGTATCGACCACAGGTATTAGCGTTGGCACATGAAAATCCATGGTCTGGTCATTTGGGAATCTCCAAGACTTATAATCGTGTGTTAAAGCATTTCTTTTGGCCAGGACTTAAAAGTGCTGTTGCAAAACACTGTCGGTCTTGTCACGTTTGTCAGGTCACAGGAAAACCTAATCAGGTTGTTCCACCAGCCCCGCTCTGTCCAATTCCAGTACTTGGTGAACCCTTTCAGCATGTAATTGTTGATTGCGTGGGTCCGCTTCCTAAGGCAAAGTCTGGTCAACAGTTTCTGCTCACTATTATGTGTATCGCGACTAGATTTCCGGAAGCTATTGCATTGCGCACCATCACTACCAAGAACGTAATTAAAGCATTGACCAAGTTCTTTTCTACATTTGGATTCCCTAAAGTTATCCAAACGGATCAGGGTACTAACTTTGTCTCAAAACAGTTTAAACAGTTTGTGCAGTCTCTGGCTATTAAGCATCAGGTCGCAAGTGCTTACCATCCTGAGAGCCAGGGAGCACTAGAGCGTTGGCATCAGACTCTCAAATCGGCTCTCCGCAAATATTGTTTGGAGACTGGAAATTGTTGGGAAGAAGGGTTGCCATTCATTCTGTTCGCTTTACGAGAAGCGGGTACAGGAATCGTTAGGGTTCAGCCCTGCTGAACTAGTGTTTGGGCATACTGTTCGGGGTCCTTTAAAAGTTTTGAAGGATCAGTTCATGTCTGATTCTGATATAAAGCCTAATGTGTTAGATTACGTTAGTCAGGTCCGAGAGAAATTGCATCATGCCTGTTCCCTTGCTAAAGAGTCGCTCTCTTTGTCTCAGAGTGAAATGAAGCGTCGTTTTGATTGGAAGGCTGTTGATCGCAATTTCAAACCTGGTGATCAGGTCCTAGTTTTGCTACCTATTGCTGGATCTGCTTTGTCTGCTCGTTTTTCTGGTCCCTATACGGTGGAAGAAAAACTTAGTGAAAGTAATTACGTAATTCGAACACCCGATCGTAAGCGTCACTCACGCGTGTGCCATATCAATATGCTTAAGGCATATCATTCTAGGAAGACACCTCAGTCAGAGGATGTGAAGAAAGTTCTGCCTGTGTCACGAGTATCTAGCATTAGCCCTGTACTTAATAACCCCAGTTTTGATTGTACAGAGGATGAGGATGGCCTCGTGCTTCGGAACGCTCCTCAGCAGTGTGCTAGACTCACCAATTCGGAGACTTTGTCAGATTTGTCGTCCCACCTTGCTCACTTATCAGATGTTCAAAGGTCTGATATTGTTAATTTAATATATGAGTTTCCAAATCTTTTTGGTGATACCCCCTCTCAGACTACCGTAACACATCATGATATTGACGTGAACGGTGCCGCCCCTATTAGACAACACCCATATCGGGTTAATAGTGCAAAACGTGAGGCTATGAGACGGGAAGTGCAATACCTGTTAGAGAATAACTTGGCTAAGCCCAGTGCTAGTCCATGGAGCTCGCCTTATATTCTTGTGCCGAAACCTGATGGAACATCACGTTTCTGCACTGACTTTCGAAAAGTCAATGCGGTTACGGTGCCAGACTCCTACCCTCTACCGAGAATGGAGGACTGCATCGATAACATTGGTGCCGCTAAGTTTGTCACTAAACTTGACTTGTTGAAGGGATATTGGCAAGTGCCGTTGACTCCTCGCGCGTCTGAGATTTCAGCGTTTGTTACCCCCGATAACTTCCTCCAATATAATGTTTTAGCCTTCGGCCTTCGAAACGCTCCGGCCACATTTCAGCGGCTGGTGAATACAGTACTTATGGGTATTTCGGATTGTTATGCCTATTTAGATGACTTAGTGATTAGGTCAGATAATTGGGCCGACCATGTTTCCGTGCTGCGCTGTGTATTTGAGAGGTTGGCCAAAGCAACGCTAACACTGAATCTCGCCAAGTGTGAGTTTGGCAAAGCGACAGTAACGTACCTGGGAAAGCAAGTGGGTCATGGCCAAGTTCGGCCATTGGAAGCAAAGGTTGCTGCCATTGCTGGTTTCCCTGCGCCTACTAGTAGGCGTGAGTTACGCCGTTTCCTCGGGATGGCGGGATATTATCGGAGTTTTTGTAGGAACTTCTCGGTTGTTGTGGCACCCTTAACGAGTGCGCTTAGTATTAAGAAACCTTTTATGTGGACCTCAGACTGCCAAATAGCTTTTGAGGCTGTTAAGCTTTTGCTATGCAGTGCGCCTGTACTCGCGGCTCCAGACCTTGCGCAACCGTTTAAATTAGAGGTTGATGCAAGCGCTCTAGGAGCTGGTGCGGTACTGCTGCAAGAAGATCAAGATGGAATTGATCACCCCGTCAGTTTCTTCTCGCGAAAATTTAATAAACATCAACTAAACTATAGCACCATCGAGAAGGAAGCACTTGCCCTGTTATTAGCCTTGCAGTTCTTCGAGGTGTACATTGGCTCGAGTTCTACCCCTGTCGAGGTCTTTACAGACCATAATCCATTGGTGTTTTTGTCGCGAATGTACAATCAGAACCAGCGCCTTATGCGTTGGTCGCTGATTCTACAAACGTATAATTTAAAGATTCACCATATAAAAGGAACTGACAATGTATTGGCTGATACGTTGTCTCGTAGTTTTGAGTAATTAAAGCATTTGAATACATTTTGGTGTGTAATAGTGCGGTAACAATTTTGGCTTTAAAAATAAATATATATATATCATGTCAGGTGTTGAATTGTGTAGCCTATATGTAAGGGGGGAATTGGCACAATGTGTGTACGCCTGTTTAAAAAAAAAAAAATGGTAGTTATGTACTTTGGTATTGTAGAATTTAGTGGTGTATAAAATTACCATGTGTGTTAACTAACTTAAAAAAAAATAAATAAATGTGTTAAGTTAGTTCTTAAGGGGGGAAGTGTTATGTGCCATGTGTTTTCTTTTCTGTGGACTTCCCTGCCTTCACCTATCATCTTCATTGGCTGCTCCGCATATCAATCACCATCCACCAAGTCCCACCTTCACCAATCCCCACCCTCCGTGTCAATTCGGATCAACCAATCAGAACTCGCCACCTCTGCTATAAAAACCTTGAATGTTTGCCATTATTGGTGTGTCTGACTTGTTGCTCTGTGTGTGTTAGTAGTTGACTCCATGTTAATCACTCTTTTGAACTTGTCTTGTTTTGTGTACACTTCCAAGGCTTGGGACAGGTAAGACTGGGGGCTCCTGTACATATGCCCGTAGGCTATATTGTGTATAGATCCACTAGTCCTTAGGGGTGATTGCCAACCAACTGTTTTTTTTTGTCTGCTAGTTAGAGTAGTTAGGCCTTTTGTTTGTGTACTTGATACACTAGATTAAATTACTCTCTGGTTTAGCTAGCTTGTTTTTCTGTTCTTTTGGCAACATCCAGCGTCCCTTGACCCTGGTAGTGTGTGTCTGGGTTGTTATATGTCCAGTAGTTGTTTGTTGCACCTTTTTGTTTTGGTTCCCACAGTAAACACCCATGCACTGAGTTGCTGCTTTGTCTGTGTTTGATTTATTGTTGTTACCGTCTATACAGCCTTAACATCTCCCGCATTTTAACATCTAGTTACCTACCCCATGCACCCCTAGACCCATGGGGTCGTAACAACCCCTCTGCTGCCGCTGAATTCTCATGCTGTCAACCCGGGAATCCTTTTTGATTGGCCAACTTCATTCCCGCCGGCTGGGGTTTGTGCCCACCTGCCCGGCTCCATGCCCCAGCGCCGTGCGGGAACCAGCCGCTCTCTCGTGGGGGGTGGGGATGGGGGGGGGGGGGCGAGGGGGTGGGGAGAGAGAGAAACGGAGAAAAGAGATGTGCAACATTACCTGGAAGAGAGAAGAGAGAGAGAAAAAAGAGAGAACGCAAGCATGAGATTCAATTGTCTCTCCTGCCAAAGGAGGCATTCATAGCCTATTAATTATTTACATTCATATCGTCGGCCTGTTGGAGTGTTTATAATGCAAACCGCTGACAGGAATCAGTTGTCTATCATGCTCAGTGGTGTTAAAGAAAACTGACAAGCTGTGTTTGGGCTGAAAATAACCGCTCTCAAAGCTAGCCATTGATTTAAGGGCAAAATATAAATCTACTTGACAGCCTCTACACCAACGAGCTGGAAGCAGAAAGCTGAAAGGGTTAACTACCTGACCTCATCTGGGACAGATGCCAATCTGTATTTTTTTTTTTCTTCGTAATTTCTCCCCTCCCTTTTCTAGGCAGGCGAATTGCATATTTGACTTGGCAGCAAAGTGTGCTGACTCTGATGTCAATGAGGTCAGAGCTTTAACCCTTTCCAGGTGAAAAGGAGGAAGAATCAATGAGGGCTAAATAACACGTTGTAACCTCAGGACTCCGGGCAGGCAGCCTGTCCGTCAAACGGAGGGTCTGAGAGAACGTAAGAGGGGAAAGAGGCCTGAAGCTATCATCGCCTCGAGGCTCCCGGATGTGCAACGTCGAACGTTCGCCCGAAACAAAGACAACAAGCTCTTTTTTTTACAAAACGTTTTTGTTTCTCGTTCTGATATGTTTGACACCGACGCCTACGGTTAGAACTTGAGCGCTGACTGACCAAACACGCTTCGGCTACACGTTGGTTGAACACAGTCCCCCACAGCTCCCCCTCCCCATGATAAATAACCTGTAAGATTTGTGTCTCTGTACATTTCCACCTCCTCAATATGTATAGTAACCCCCCCCCCCACACCTGTGCCCCCCACTCCCCTGAAATAGATCCACAGTAGGCAAAAAATCCTTGCACTCCCGTTCATTGTGTTTTTTTTATGCACAGTTTAGGTGAGTCAACGCTAATGTACTTCTAATGAAAGAGGTTTTTGTCCATCAGTTGTAACGGAGGGCTTCTTTGTGCTCTGGTGTCCCGGGGAGCATCGATTCAAATTAACTTAACATTCCCTTCATTTCTGCATTGGCTTTGTCGTCATGTGTGACAGACCGGTGTGGGGAGCCCTGAAAAGGGTACGATCCAGAGAGGGGAAATCCCCAGACCCGCGCTCTCACACACACACACACGCACACACACACACACACACACAGCTCTCCTACGCGGTGGCCGCCGCCTGCGCTTCCGAAATCAATGCACCCGCTAACGGATTTAGCCCGCGGCGGAAAGACACTGCATAAAAGGCCTCGCGTGGAAACCTCACGGGTGCAGCCGGGAGAGGAAACGGAGAAACGCCTGTCCGTAGCACCCTAATCGGTTCGGACGCAGCAATTAAGAAAAAACAAGACCGGATTAAAACCTGGTATGTGGCTGGACCTAACACACGTGATCCGGCCGACCAATGGTGTGCCTTCACAACTCGGCCGACCAATGGTGTAACTTCATCACTCGGTCACTCGGTCACTCAGTCACAGACATTCGCGTTTGTAGGGCTGGCCCCGCTGTTGCCGTCCAGCCAAAAATAACTAATTATATAAAACTTTAAATGTAGACCCAGCTAAAGGCTAGTAAGATTCATACAACAGCTCAGATACCGGGAAATATGGCCCACTAAAGCATTAAAGGCACTATACTCGAATACCTATAATTCAGGAACTATACTCAGTAATCTACAATCCAGGAAGCACTAGTCCCTAAACTATCCCCTAATAATCACAGCTTAGCAACAACGACCCAGGAACTAAAGAGAGGAACATAACCAAGAACCTAGCAAGTCTTTGGGTTTGTTCCATTATCCTTCAAAAATAAGGTCTGAGCTGTGTCTGAAATAGGCATCCTAACTACTGTGTCTTCAAAGTATGTGCTGTCTGCTAAGCATACTGCGTACTGTTTAGTGCCTATTTTTAGTATGCGATGGGCAGTATGTGAAACATACTATTTTCCAACCGTACTGTGTTGTCAGACATTCATATTTATGAGACCAAAATGGTTGTTTACTTTTTGAAAAGTTTGCTCCCAAAAATATGCTCGGAAATATGCTCCCTGGAAAATAAGTACATTACCCAGAGATTTTAGGTACACTACATTTTGAAAAAAATTTAACCAACTTTCAACAACAACTTTTTTTTGCATCCAGTTTACTCAACAACTATACTGCCAAACAGCAAGTTTGCTCATTTGGACACGACCCTGTAGCCCTTGAAGTTAAACCCTGAAGTTAGATTCCCTTAAGAAGAAGCGGGCTATTACACAGACTAATAAAGATCCAGTTTTGAGAGTGTCAGTGCTTTTAAAAGAGCTTTTAAAAAAAATAAAAAAAACCTAGTGGGACTGCAGCCCTCCAAGGCCAGACCTGATTAGTCCTGGTCTGGAGAATTTAGAAAACTTCTTTAAATTAAGTAATTAATCAGACAGAGACTCACCTGTTTCTCGACCAGTTGCTAATTGAAATGAGACTAAAAAAAGAAGGCTCCAAGCCTGCAGGGCCGGAGATGGCTCACCGGTGCTTTACCCCTGAAGTACCGGACTCCCGGAACGTTGCGGTGAAAAGTGGGCATTCAGAAACGCTGTCTAGGGGTTCAGGTGAAAACCCGGCTACATCGGGCTTGAAAAGTGAAAGCTTTTCCTGGTGGACTAGGACGTAGCCGGGCTACATCCACGTCAAGCCTGAGCTATTTTGAGGTTAACCTGGTTCGTTTATGTCAAAACGTCTCTCATCCGAGATTTCAACCCCCCCAGACGTCTGAATTTCGACTTTTGCCCAATGGGGGCGCTCATTCTGTTGCATTAACAGCTGTGGGGGCGACTCTGTAGTCACCCGGATCATAGATGATCTTCAATTGGTGATATCCTCACACTGACACCCCCTGAAACAGACTTTTCAGAACAATAAACGGGTCCACCCACCAGTGGGTACAAAAACAAGGCTGTGGTCCAAGCTGGCACTCCTTAATCACACACAAGTACAGAAAAGCACAGACTCACCGCTCTGTTCTGTTCGTGAGACAGGACGTACTGCACTGAGCATGCCCTTTTGCACGGTGTGTGACCACCGGGAAAAGCTAGACTCGTTCTTTATAAAAGTGCCAACGTACATGATTCAGACCATCGAGGGAAGGAGACAACAGGAAAATACAAATGGATGTTTTTTTGAGGGTAACAGACAAGGCTGTGTTCATTAAGTATGTTGTCCCTTTTGATGGACCAGCCAGATGATCACTAATTTACAAATCTCCCTGCCTCTGCAATAGCCTATGACACTCACGACTCATTGTCACCCATAAAAAAAAGAAACATTTCTTCTAAAATAGAAAAAGAAAAAACTCCTTTTGAGAGAGTTGTGCCACAGAAAGTCGTCTCTGCATATATGTCTCCGTCTTTAACGTTCCCCTTAGAATGTTATCCATTCTGAATTAAATGGAATAAGAAAAAAAACTGCGATGTAGGAAAACAAGTGAATAATCAGTGAATTTTCTAAAGAGCAGAAAGGAAGGTGTGAAAGGAAACGGGAGTGACAAACAGCACTTGTGCTGACCCGCAGCGATCTGATATAAGCGTCATCGATTTTCCCATTAGAGGACTCGGGCCTCGGCTGCACCAGCCGCCGGGAAGCAGACTACATAATCTTAATTAATTCTGACTCGGGGCCAGAAAACATAACTCCGCTCCTCTGTCTTCACCGTCCACAGCGAACCGCGATCTCATCACCAGCTATGGTACGAATATCCTCTCCTCTCCTCTCTCTGGATCCAGAAGCCATTCCGTTTGCATCTCACTCCTTTCACCCTATGAGTGCCCTCATTTTATCTGAAGGCTAGTGACTAAATGTGCAATCTGACAGAGACAGGAACTCTACAGGGAACTTCATTACAGGGTGAGGCGATTGTATGTGAAGCAGGTCATGTGTGGGGGGAGGGTCAGCAAACCCGGATCTTTCTCACAATTCCCATGGACAGCACAACATTCCCAGGAGATCAGGGCCTTCGAGGAAGCCTCCGATCCCAAGAGAATATTTGCGTGCACATGCTGCATCACAAGTTTTACTGTAAATCTGACCGAGCGTGAATGAGTCCGAGCCGACCCTTCTCGGGTAATCATGGGAAATGTAGTCTTTGCCATTGCTGTCTGCTGCCCCCGCGTCCCTCGACTGCCGCCCTTAACGAGCGGTCCCAGAACGCCGATCGGCGCGGTAGTGTGACAGCGACGGAAAGGTCACCCGTGTACGGACCCCCCCAGCGTAACGGGCTGCCTGAATCAGGGTTCCCGTTTAAAGGCTGAGCTCGGCACACCCTTTTCCGTTTCTACGACGATACAAAACGCGCCCCCGAGGACGCTGTGCAGTATCAGATGAGTGATGTAACCGACGACGTCACAGCCGCGCGCCGCCCCTGCACCGAAAGCCGCTCCCCTCATCGCCCTCCGCTCTGCGGCGGGACGTGGAACGTGCGCGCGGCGAAGCCGGGGGAGGCTGAGCGAATCATTTCGGCGGAGGTTTAACCGGGGATTTCGCATTCCTGCGGAACCCCACAGCACCGCGTTCGCTCCACGGCAAAATTCCTGCAGACCCATTTTACATTTCACAAGCGTGAGGATGAGCGAGCTGAACGGGTGAAGCTGCCCGTTGATAGCTTACAGACTAAATGTCCTTCTGAACAGCGATTGCAATGCATCTGAAGTCAGGGCCACAGGTATTAATTGTCAGGCCCCGGACAAAATATACCAAAACATACCCCCCGGCCCCAGCACCCCAATATATTTTGTAACAAATTAAAAATAGTTACACCCTGTATCCTGGACTCCCCCTTGGGCCTGGGCCCAGGACAAAGTGTCCCAGTTGCCCCCCCCCCCCCCCCCCCCCCCCCCCATTTGCAGCCCTGCTTGTACAGTAGTATCAAGCAAAAAACTGCATCTGAACAGGCTCACTTATACAGGGCGATGGGCTTGACCACAGGGTCCGTGTCTCTTTTTTTTTTTTTCTTTTTTTTGCTTGTGAAAAGGTGAGAAAATAAACGGTGTGCTGTTCACGGAGGGGCGAGGATACATTCCCGCTTTTTAACGGCAGTTTGAAGGTCACGGCCCTGGCGCTCCGACGGGAACACCCGCGCCAGGACGAGCGTAATTACCCGCCGCGGGTGCACGGATCGATGCGCCCGCGGCCCAGGCCCTATCGATCCCCCCCCCGTTTGTGGGATATTTCTGGCCCTTGGCTCCCCCCCCCCCACGGCTGGTCTTTTCTGTGGGGGTTCTTCCTGTGGGGGGGGGGGGCGAGGTCATCCGTGAGATCACGCCGGGGTCACGTTCGAGCGCCGTCCCGGCATACGTTTCAGCCGCAGCGGGCAAGGGCCCTCAAAGGTCAAAGGTCACCCTTCTTCCGCGGTCAGGATCTTTCTTTTTCGACGAATAATGGTCCTCCTTGAAGGCACTTCTGAAAGCTCGGGTCCCTTTATGCAGTGGTGCCGCCGCTGCTGTTGTTGTTTTTTTGTCCATCTCTCCATTCCAGGCACTTGTACACAGGCTCTTTACTTTCAGCACTTCAGCGGGCTGAATTTGACCCATTAGCACCGCCCCATCTCTACTCCTCTCCGCTCCTCTCCTCTCCTCTCTCCTCTTCTTATGAAACACGTGATCCGCTTTTCAGAGACGCGACCCTTCGGAGAAACGAGATGAATGCAGTCTAGCCGGGGAAGGTTACAGCACTGTGTGCGATGTGCAAACCATTACCGTCCGTACGAAAAAAAAAACCTCTCTCTCCCCGTTCAACACAAGCAAAAACAGCCCAGTGAGTGTGACAAGTTCGCGGCGAGCGCGATTACTCAACTTGCCAAAAAAAATAAATAATAAAAAAAAGAGAAAATCCTGTTTGTCCTCACGAACGAGGAAATAGCAAGCCCTTACATCATCTGAGGTAAAACGGCGACGTTCGATAAGAGGGCGTCGCCCGAGTCTGACAGGACGATCGCTGCCGAACGCTGCTGTCGTATCAATTACCGTTTCCCCAACGCTGTCAGGGTCGCCATTGGCTAACCTCTCAGAACAACTCCCTTTTCATTGGACAGCTCTGACAGCTCGCTCGACCAGGTTCGGTGATCGTTCTGTTTCGCCGAGGCACGCTTCGCATAAGTTACATACAGTACATCACACAGAAAGGGGGTGGGGGGGGGGGGGGGGGGGGGGGGGGGGTGGGTTGGTAGGACAGCCTGTCAGCGAAATATCCTGACGTTATGTCAATAGCTCCACACACGTCCACTTCAGCTGCTCTTGAACGGGAAGCAAAGGGAATGTCAAGAGGTCTCAGGAGATCGATAATAAGAAAATATGTAGACGGAATAAGGAGTAGAAAAATAGCTTTAGAGTGAGAGCGAGAGAGGGAGAGAGAGAGAGAGGAAGAGAGCAAGAGCAAGAGAGAAACTAAACTAAATAACTACAATGAGGTTTATTTGCCATATGCCATCAAGACATTATCAAAGGGATTCTTTATTTTCAACTTTAAACGCAACCCATTGAAATGTTTCAGAAGTAATCCGTTGACACACACACACACGCGCGCGCATACACACACAGGCATGCCCATTCATACAATATGTATATTATAGTAAGTAAGGTGACAAACGCTTGCCACAAGCTAAACAGATGACAAAAGCTAAAATTCAGTTTACGATCTCTGAGAAAGCGATGTTTGGCAACAGCGTACGTGACACTCTCCTGCCTGCGCCAAGGGTCATTAATTATTTGGCACAGTACAATAAGAAAAATGTACACAAACACAACACTCTCTCTCTCTCTCTCACACACACACAGACACGCACACACACAGACACACACTCACCCAACACACACACATACACGCACGCAGCTGGCAAAGTGGCATACACAGCACCACTAATTAGCTCAGCCTCCCAAACGAATGACTGCGTAGGAATAAGTACATCTGGGTTGGCGTTCAGAAGTGCTACAGCATGACTGCGTGCCAGGGAATTACGCATGCAAATGGGTCTGGCGTGCATTCGCCAAAAACCATCGCGAAAATAGAAGTTTCTTCAGCTTGCCAAAACTGTGTCAAAAAAAAAAACAAGCACGGGCCCTCAGATGAGGTCACTCAAACAATGTTCGATTTATGCCAAAACGACCTTTGACCTCAGGTGACAAACATGACTTGATGACATAAAACGGAACCCCAAAGGGCTGGAGCGCATTCTGGAAAGTACCGGCCCATGTCACAAAACTCCTCTGCGATGGCGACCACGATGGAGTTCACTCCACTGCGCCAGCCCGAAACAAAAAGGTTGAAGATCGCAGTCGATAATTTTCAAAGCGGTGAAATGCGATACCGAAAGTCCACGTTTTCCTCGAGGGCTGGTCCCCGCGGTGACGGAGAACAGGTTGACAGGTGAACAGGGCCAGAGATGAGAATGTCTGATGGTTATGCTCTTACGCCATTCCCACAGCTCCTGAAGGCTCCCCGGAGGCTTCTTCCGCAAGATTAGATCTCCGTGTAACAGCGTTTTCTTTTTTTTTTTCTTCTTCTTCTTCCCCACCAATCCCAGAATGCTCTGCCAGTGCCCCAGCTATCCTGCTCAGCATCTCCTCCACGCCAGAGCACTGAGACGGAATAACCCGTGAAGAAGAACCTGTGGGAGGACTCCGATGACAGGTACCCTTTGTGCAATGGTTCCCATGCCTGTGCGCTGATGGTGTGGTGATAATGTGCCGAGAGTAACTCCCACTGCATACTTGGAAGGGCTGGGGAGGGGCTGTGTGTGGCAACAACTGCAGCTTTATCTGCGTCCTGTGTCCGATTCATCGCTATATTTTTATGTTATTTATTTAAACCGCAATTCAAAGCTCTCACATTATTGTCGAATTAGGCAATGATCATGCTATTGTAATCACATAAAGACTATGGCACTCTTTGTATGACCAGTGACTGACCATAAAAGGCTTTCCGTTTCTAATTGTACCTAGCGCTGTTTAACAAAGGAGAGAACAGGAGTGCAATGAAGTCGCCATTTGTGGACTTTCAAACACTTCCAGGCACCTGTCACTATGGCTACCATTCACTCACTGTTTAAGCTAGCACATGTTGGAAGGAAGCAGTGTTTATAAAGCACCAGGGCCCATATGCATATAGCTTGAAGGTGGAGTTTGGATTAAGGATAATGTTTCCCCTGTTCATACCCTAAACTTTACCGCCATGAGCTAAAAGGCTAAATTGGTTCTAGGTCGGCACCCACACCCATGAGATGCTTTATGAATTTAAGATCTGGAATTACAGCTGGGTGATATACCGCAAAGACAATTATCGAGTGTAGTATCGATCGCCACCACCGTGTGGTGCACTGCCTTTTTCTTTTCATCTTTTTCTCATTAATTAAACCCGATGTGGTCGTAAACAACCAAGCTTCACAGACGGCCTGAAATGCTTCCGGAACGACGTCACCACTGTTATCTGTTGGGTGACCATAGGACAGCCAATCAGCAGCAAGGCCTCGCAGCTCCATGATCACCTGGAGCTGTACTACCTCGGTGCTGATTGGCTGTCTCATCAACATCCGATAAATAACTGCGTTTATATTTTTTCTCCAGAAGCATTTCACACAGCCTCTTTAGTTCAGTTGTTTACTACCACTTCAGTTATAATTAAAATGAAAACTATGGTAAACTAAGGTAATACACCGTAAAGACTGTTATTACACTACTATTACATTCCACCATTATTATACACATTCGTATTATTACACTGTTATAAGACTGTTAGTACATTCAATACTAATTGTCATTGTTCGATAATAACCAGGCCTACCTGGTATCAATAGCAGTGTAACCTTAGTTTGTGACGTGTGGAGGAACAACATCACTCCCAAATAATGCACTAAAATGGAGAGCTTTTGATTGATAAAGTCCGAGCAGCGACCCAACAATGTCCCAGAAAAAAAAACAAAACGCTTTTTCTAACAGTGATAGAGGTCAATTGAAAGAGGCTTTGGAAAGAGCTGAGAGGCAAAACGGAACGAGCGAAATGCAAGTGCGATTGAAAGTGAAGGTATCAATTACAGGATGCAACAGCATTAAGGAGGTAGAGAGCAGAAGAGAACAATTAATCATGGGACACAACAGCAGCTCCTGAGGCCAAAGCGAGGAACGACCGAGCCAATGGACTAAATCACATCTTCACCGGATTCGACAGGCATCGCCTCTCTATCGAACGTCAGCAGGTCCGCAATGACTTGGTCCGATGAGGGAATAGATTAGAAGCAGGACATCAACTTAACAAATGTTATGTCAGATGTGTTGATGGAGCCTGAAACTAGTGATGGAACGCCACAGCTAACAAAGCTTTTGGTCAAGACATATGAGGCATATGAACTAGGAAACACTTGTTATGAAGGCATTTGTATACGGTATTTATGTTCACTTTGAAACTCATATTTCTGTGAGGGATATTTTTTTGACTTCTCAACTGCATTCAACACAACCTGACATCATATTTTTTAAAAAAAAAATAAATAAATCTCATGACTATAAATATGGACAGTTAAACAGTTGTAGGTCATATATTATGAATGGCTTCGGAGGATGTCCCAGGAGGGGACTCCCAAACACCGCTGACAGCCGAAGGGGTGTTTTTATCCTCTTTTTCATCCGTCCAGTACACAGATGAGGGTAGCCAGTGATCCTGCAGTCCAGAGAGTTTTTATTACGATTCAAAAAATGTCTGATGCACTTCTAATGGTGAACACATCCCCTGCAGCCTGGAAATTGAGAAATTAATTACCTGGTGCGCTTATAACTTTGTAGATTTTTTGTATCAGCCAAATCTAATAAAGCAGAGTAGGACTATGCAGGTAATACATTTGCTTTCTGTACTGTTTATGAAAGGAACTGCATTAGAAAACAACCTTGGTCATATAATTATTTGAAACGCTTAACACTTAATACACTTAAGACACCAGCAAATTTCTTGTATAAAATTGAAAATTTTAGACGAATCCATTTATCCATTTCAGTAATATTTTTTTGTTTCGTTTAATTGCACACTTTGGTTTATGGAACGGTGGGAGTTTTTTCCTAATTTCACCAGCATCCACAGAGTTAAAGTATCTCAGAAAGACGCTTGACCCGGGTCTGCACAGGTTTGTCTCGCACTGCGCTTGGCACAGGTCTAGGAGTCGGTGTTAAGCGAGGCACCTTTGTGCCGCGTAGCTTAACACCGGACCCGGACAGCGTGAAGCGTATTACCCACTGACCAGGCCCCTGGCGCCTGATTCGTCCACGGCCAAAGCGTACCGGCAACCACTGGAGACGCAGTGAACCAGGAAGTGATGGAGAGACTTGGGAGTGAAGGGTTTTGGGGGGGGGGGGAATCGCCAGGCACCTCTTCCACCCTTCAGCCCACCCTCCTGTGGGCCTCCCCCCCTCCCCCCCCGCCAGCCCGCCCGCCGGCCCGCCGGCCCGGGTCGAGGGGGTTGCTGGCGCTTCGCGATCAGCCCGAGGAAAGCCGAAACGCCCTCTGAGGCGCAATTAGCGGGGATCTCAGTAGCGCCTCATCGCCGAATCAGCCTAACGGCGAAATCTGCGATCAGCGAAAAACAGGAAGGGCGAGGGAGACCACAGCTCCCGGAAAGCTCATACCCGCTGCCGTGATCTTTACCGTTTCACGCCGGGTCGGGTGCCTCGGAAGCCGCCGTCGACCTTCTCGAGCTCGCGCCCGCGCCTCCTCCCGCACGCGTTTTAACCCGTTAAGGTGTGAGATCACTGGGGTGTCTCATGGCGTAGTTCGTACAGCACTGACCACACGCTCGTCGTCACCAGCTGTGACGTTGGCGGGTTCAAATCCGCTGTGCGGCCGTCTCCACGCCTGTTTCCGCAGACCGGGGCGGGGCCACACGGGGGGCAGAAGACAAATCAATCAACTTCAAACAACCAGTGGAACTCTCAACGGCCGAATGGGAGGGGCCAGTGGGTCATGTATTTGACCAGTGTGTATTTATTTGAATGTATCGCTTCACTTTGCTTTAAAAATGTGTTCAAAGTACTTGGCACAACCCTCGAGACAAGCACTGATTAAATAAAGTGGGGCAGGAGGGAGGAATGGGAATGAGGAATTACCCTCCACACGATTTACCCCCTACCTCAGAACAACACTGAAGGTAGCCCCGCCCCCCAGGACACCCAAGCCCCGCCCCCTTGGCAAAACGAGGCTCTTTATTGGATATCTTGCGGGCAGGAGGCAGATCAAAGCAGGCTGGTCTCTGGGCGGTACTGATGCATGGGGATGGGGGGGGGGGGGGGGGGGTGGGGTGGGGTGGGGTGGCGGTACTGGGCGGGGGGATGATGCATGGGGATGGGGGGGGGGGGGGGGGGGCATATACGGCCGGGATTAATGTATATGTCCCCCCCCCCCCCCCCCCCCACGCTTACATCTGCCCTGCAATCTGTAGGGTGAGTGGGGCTGGGGAGCGCTGAAAGGAGGCTCTTTCCCAAATAACCACAGGGCGCGAGCAAGACACACTGAAGTGAACTCTAATCTCTATGATCAGAGAGAGGGAAAGGGAGCGAGAGAGAGAGAGCATGAGGGAGGGAGGGAGGGAGGGAGGAGAGAAAGAAAATGACACAGGTACGCACAAGACAAATCTCTCTGCTCATACTGTAGATGCTCCTATGACAACCCTTTGAAGTGCAAGGTCTTGACGGATTCTCTTTGATGATTGTGGGGGGGGATCCCAACAGTTTAGCGTTGCGGCCTAACGCCTGCGTTCCCCCCCCCGTTTCGGCACTGCCTGCCGACGGGCGCGTGGCTCGCCTGTCCCGCAGCGAATCAGTATTCTTCGCCCCGAGCCGCCCATTTTCCAAAGCCTTCCCTCCCATGAATAATTGACGCCGCGTTGTCGAACGTTTTTGTAAGAGTCTCCTCAAATCTTCCCGGCCCGTTGCTAACGACGTGGGTTCATGTCTCTCAGACGCTCCCCACCGAAGCTCATTAATACAGCGGATCTACGGAAAGAGCCTGCTAGAAATCTCTATCGTGATCCCCCCCCATCACGATCCCCCCCCCCCCCCCCCCCCCCATCCCACACACGGGGGGCGCGGCCAGGTGAGGAGGAAGACCTCACTGCTTTCGCCTCATATCCGAAATCCCGTCTGCCCCAAAGTCGGTTTGTCCCTTTTCAGCCAAGGGGTTTGGGATCGCCCTTTCCCAGCGAATCTGAGGGGCTAGACTGTCCTGCCTCCCTCAATCGCACATGTGATTTGGGCTTCAGCTCCGTATGACTGTGGCGGTGTGCAGGTCAGTATGACCACAGCAGGTTAGCTGCAACCACAGACTGAGTGTTGTGAGTTTTTAAGTGTAGATGACAGATACTGAAACGCTTGGAGATTCAAGATGCTCCTTCAATCACATTAAAAACGCACAATGAGTCTAAGCACACATATGCACACGTATGCATGTGCATAAACACACACGTGCACGCACACACATGCACACACTCACACACACACTTCCGTATGAGGGTTGCTCGGACCCTCAAGATCCCGCATTTAAATGCAACCCGGTTTCCAGCCTTTGTTACAAATAGATTAGCGAAACATATTGTGCGCGATAATGATGGAGAACGCGTGTTTGAGTGCTTTCCAGCTAAAGGTGAAATTCACTTCAGGCCCTTCAACGCCCACCCACATGCCCGAAAGGCCACTCCAAAAATATTTCAATCTGCTCCCATAAATGAATTAATGAATAAATGAATAAATTAGCTCATTCATTAGACATTTAACCAGGTAATTACGTGTCGAGATGCATGGCTTCGCTCTCGCCGGTTGGCACGAGGCAAGCTGCCCGGGCGCGATGCGGAGCTCTCATCAATCTTAATGAGGCAAGCCGCAGCAACTCCAGATTGCCAAAAAGGGGGCCCTGGATCCCCCTTCACAGAAACAGGCCCCGGGACTATATATAGCGACTCGCGATTCCGCGGGCTGCCAAATCAGGGGCCCCTGACGAGCGTTTTTGCGATCGGTTATCTTGCATCGATTAACCAGGGCTTTTTTTCAGGGTTCCGTGACCACCTGCGTTACCGTCACAACCACCACTTTTTTTTTACACTGGCATTTCAATAAAGTGATTCGTAAAATGAAAACACGCCATGTGCGTTTTCCACCTAGACCCTTGAATCAAGACTCACAGATTCAAAATGTGGCTATTTGCAGTGTGCTTTCTCACTTTTAAATCTCATCGCTAAGGAATATCAGCGAAAAGAAATGTTTCTAATTTTGTTTTGAATTGTTCTGGTCAGCCATTATTGTATTGTACGCTCAAATTGTAATTTACAATTAAGTTGCTATGGAACATGTTTAAAACATACCCTTTGCTCTGCACTTTCCCAAATAGTTTTGCTAAGTTTTATATTAATCTTCTCTTAAGCTCCACAATTTTGTTTCTCCCCCAAAGTGGTGTGATGTTCAGTTAACTGAAAGTGAAATAGGAATCAGTGTGTCATTTGTGTTGCAACTATCAACATCTCCTTCAACAGAAACTGTTTGCAGGCCATTTGCACAGTTTTCCCACAGTTTCTGAAAACACAAGAACAACCTTACACGCAAGGTTTCTTTGGTTGTTGTTTTTTTTATCCGCAGTGTCACTGTCACAACTACAATTTGTACGCAATCTTTATAATCTGCACAAACGCTCTCAAGCAGACACCGGGGGAGAGACACACAGACGCTGCCAGACCATCTCCGTGTGTGCGTCACCCAGGATCTGTATGCAGAACAATCCCTTTCGCACAATCAAATTTGACGTTTTCCGTGGAGATGTTTAATCACTGCCTCCTCGCTGTTCTCGTTCCTGTGATGTGTGAATTTAGTGCGTCTGGAAAAGGGTGTCAGGCAAATGCCTTTCTTTTTTTTTTTTTTTTTTTTCTCTGGTCGTAACGGCAACCAGAAGAGATAAGGACTGAACTGGTTGTTGTAATGTAGCGTACTCCCTCAGATATCGCTCACAGCCAGGCTGCTATGGAAATGGCCCGATCACGAGAAAGGAAAACAAACCGGCGAAAGGCCGGACCTGCCTGCAGTACGGCGCGTCCTTGAGTTTGATCGCTTTAAGAGCAGCACGTTCACACTGAACCGGAAGTGATACGAACAGATGAACTAATGTGATCAAAAGGAGATGTTGATAACTGACCTGCCAAGAGCAATTAGAACGTGATCGGTTTCGCGATGGGGAGGTCAGTCGCGTTCCTAATTTAGCTCTCGCGTGCGAGACGCTGGCGTTCAGGGGAAGCGTTCGTACCTTTCCGACCTTTTGAGAACTTTGAACGAAACTCTTCGCGACCTTTCCTCGACCCCCCGGTGAGGAGCTTCGCTTTAAAACGAGTCTGTTTAAAAACGGCCGGTGATTTCTCCCGCGGCGTTGCCATCGGACACGCGACGCAGCCCGAGAGCCGATTGGTGGAAAAGAGAGAGAGAGGAGGGGGCCGGCTTCAGCACAACGTCCCCCAACTAACCTCTCGGTTTATTACCCATGAAGCCTCGCTCCTGTCGCCGTGCCAACGAGCCGAGTTAACTAACCTTGTTATTGGACGCGAGGAGAAACAGGTTTTACCTCGCGAAACGAGGCGGAGGCTTCGGAGAGCAGAGGCCGTTTGGCCAATGTGCACCTCCCTAACCCCCACCCCCCCTTCCACCCCCCCCCCCCATCCCCCACGCACGCACACGCTCAGTGTTTTTTCAGGTCAAAGATGTTTATGAGCGCATCACCACGTAGGCCTGCATAATTGCACAACTGGTGGAAAGCGGAAAGGTGAAGTACGCGGATCACTGGCAGATCAGATCTGGTCACAGTTCAGAGGTCAGGACAGTGAGACAAAGTACGCAATTCATTATTGTCCCCTGTAGGGGACATGTGTCTCTGGTCCTAACCTAATATATTCCGCTATGCTGAAACATACACTACACAAGGCACATTCAATAAAAATTTAATAAATAGTATTTTTGAAAACATTTTCACTGCAACGTGTTTTTTTTAAAATTTAATAAATAGTATTTTTGAAAACATTTTCACTTCACTGTTTTTTTCATCCAAGACACTAAAAACAAGAAATAAATTTAAATCCTTAATGAGTGTCCTTAAAATGCTTCTATGGGCCTGTTCGGCCTGGGACGGGGTCCGGAGCAGCCCTGTCAGACGTCCCAAGTTTTATGTGGAGACACAAATGGGGAGTAACATTCTTTTAACCCTTCAAGGCAAAGGATAGCAAACACGTGATCGGAATTCTCTTAACAGAACATTCCAATGCTGACGTAACAGTCACTGCTGGCGATTGAAAGCAATGACATTCTAGAACGCTGACGTACAAAAAAAAACCTCTTCAAAGGGTTAAAAAAAAAAAGAAACACATACACAGATATGGCCGTGGTGACATGGTGGCAAGCTTACAGGCAGAGACAATGCACACAATAAACTGAGGCCGGGATTCTGAACCTTGAATGTATGCCTGGACTCGGGCGTCCTTCTCTTGAAGTGCTTCCGCTGAATTTTCTCAAAGCCGGCTCGCTCAGAACCTCAGACACATAAACGTTCCCGATGGCCTTTTCTCTCGTTTCTCTTTTTTTTTTCCACCTCTCCTCAAGCTTTAAGCCTCGGCGCTGCTCTGAATGCTTCATCCGTCCTTCATACCCCTGGCCCCTCGGATCTTGTGTTTTCTTTCTTTTCTTTTTTTAAAGAATAGAAATTAAATGGAATGATTCAAGGCCAGGCCGGAGCTATTTCTAGGTGCCCCCTTTTGCTGTGGAGGCTGGCCTCCTCTCCGAACGCTTGATTAGAACATGGATTTCGGTCTGTTCGCCTCGTCCCGGTTTGGATGAAGAGAGGGGCCGGAGATCACGGGAAGGGGGGACTAACGCACCTGCTGAAGAGAACGCGAGTGACTGCCAAAAGGCTGTGCCTCGTGCAGTGCATTCTGGGAGGTTACCCTTACGCTTGGTGAGTCACTACCGCCCCCCACCCCCCTTTGCTGTTTGACCAGAATCTCCTTCAACCGCCACACTGAGCTCCCCTGACAGGTCCTAGGGGAGACAAGCCAGGGACCCTTTCATCTGCGCCGCTACCCGAGAAAGGAAGAGCGAGGGAAATGCCACAGTTCTGAGGCTCTTTCTCAAAAAAGAGCTAAGTTCTCTTTTTCCTATTTCTTCAGATGGTTTCCTCTTGGGGGGTTTGGGGTGGGCTGGGGTGGGCTGGGGGGGGGGGGGGAGGGGGGGGGGGGGGGGAGGAGGTGTGGGGTTAGAGGGGCGTGCTGTACCAGCAGCCATTGGCAGCAAACCCGCAGCACCTCAGGATCTCCAGTAAAAGGGCCAGGGGGAGCTGCCGGCACAGGCCTCATTGTCATAAGTGGGGCAGGGAACAGGCGGTATATACGGGGGTGGGGGGGGTTCAATGTGACCCCCATTAGTCTCGCTCTGGGCGCCCAGCCGTGAAATGATGCTGCCGGCTGCTGGTGGGGTCCCCTCACGGGCGTCGCTGTCCACCCCCCACCCCCCCCCCCCCCCCGGCCGTAACTCAGCGTCCCGGGGGTGAGTGGGGGGAGAGGGGGGGGGGCCGACACAGAGGTCTAATGGAGAGTAATAGCGGTCACTTTCAGCACCCCCGAAAGACCCCCCCCCCCCCCTCCCCTCCCCTCCCCTCTCCCCTCCCTCCTCTTCTCCTCTCCCCATAAAGTGGCAATTAATTTGCACGTCGGCGCTGGCGATGCCCGGGCCTGCTTCAGCGATTTAACGGCCTCGCTCGCCCTCGCTCGTCGTTACGACGTGCCCTCCGCAGATGGGCACGGCGCGGGCGCCGAGCGGGCACGCGCACGGCTTCCTGCAAGGGCGGCTTTATCTTTCATCTAAATCTAAAACCCCAATGTTAGCGCTGAGCTAAAGCCGCTCGTAAAAAAAAACGGCTCCCTCATCCACGCGGTCGCACTCGTTAAAAAAAAAGCCACCGGACAGGACGTGCCAGGAGGAACCGGGGCGGCCATGTTGGATATCGCCGGGTCGAGATCTCGCTCGCGTGCGCTGATCGATTAATTTGCCTGAATCCGACGGCTAACGCAGAGAGTCGTCGCGATTCCGGAACGTTGGCCTCCGCTGCTATGGAAACACACAAGAGAGCAATATACTCTGTTCCCTGGGGCAGGGGGGGGGGGGGGGATGGAGGGGGGGGGGGGGGGGGGGGGGGGGGGTTGGTCGGGGACGCAAAGTACACCACCATTGAGTCACAGCTGCGGCTAATCCCACGTTCATACATCACGGGGCTCTGAGTAATGAAAACAATTAAGGGCCCTAATTAGCTCACTGCATCACCACTCGATACCCCGCCCATCGATCTGATAGACAGGGCCAGAGTCACGAGGGGCGATAATCGAAAAAGCTCCGCGCGGAACGCTTTCGCGGCTTTTTATCGCGCGGCTCGCGCGGACGGACGTACCCGAGGAGCGTAACACGACTGGGTATTCCCTCCGAAAAACAAAAAACAATTCCGGCCAAAAAAACACTGTTCCTGATCATGTTCCTGCGGTAGACCGTTACAGTACGGCCCGGACTGCAGAAGGGCCGATGTTGACCGACTGGGAACTGCGTTAGAGTAATTAGACAGGAAATACTTCCGTGCTCTCCTTTCTGTAATCAGGCTGAAGTGCGCTCAAAGTTACGCCAGCAACATAAAATAAACCCGAGTGCTGATGAAACGCAGCAGTTTCCTACATTCCCCAAAGTTCACCCGGGCCCGGATTTTATAGCCAGATGAGACCAAAAATTAATTTTAATAGAGCCTTTTTTTCCCCTCTCATTTTGGTGCCATTAATTTTGGAGGGCACTGTACACCTATGGAGATACTGTACATTATATGGTTCATAAAATAAATGTGAAACAATTAGTCTACCATCAATGGACGAGCAAGAGGAAAAAAGCACACACAAGCTTCACTCGTTCAGAGTTCAGTTAGGTGGTGGCTGCTGTTTGGTAAATGAGAGGCGGTGCTACATTATACAGATAAGGAAACCAGTCCGAGATAACACCAGACTGAGCCTGCGGTCTTGTTATTGTCTTCACAGGCAGTTGGAAGTGAGAGAGAGAGAGAGAGAGAATGAGAGAGTGTGTGAAACAGAGAGAGACAGAGATAGAGAGATACAAAGAGAGAGAGAGACAGAGATAGAGAGAGAGAGAGAGAGTGTGTGAAACAGAGAGAGACAGAGATAGAGAGATACAAAGAGAGAGAGAGACAGAGATAGAGAGAGAGAGTGTGTGTGACAGAAACAGAGTGTATGAAAGAGAGAGAGACAGAGATAGAGAGAGAGAGTGTGGTACAGAGACAGAGATAGAGAGACAGAGATAGAGAGAGAGAGAGAGAGAGAGTGTGAAGAGAGAGAGAGACAGAGATAGAGAGATACAAAGAGAGAGAGACAGAGATAGAGAGATGGAAGTACGGCTTATTCGCTGAAGCTGGTCTGCGGAGTGGCGGCGATGACGAGGGAAATGTTTAATTGCTCGAGTGCTGAGAAACAGACAGACCTGGGGCTGAGCTTATTCACTGCGTTCCCCTCTCGTGAGAATCAGTTTTTTTTTTAAAAAGACAATATTAGCGAAACATCTGTCGCTGATGCCTCACAGGGCCTGGTTATACCATCCCTGTTACCGCTGTTTTTTTTTTGTTTTTTTTTTTGTTTTTCTTTTTCTTTTTTGTAAATGCACTTTTCTTGGCATCGTAACATCATATAAAAATCATCGCCAAGGCAACGGAGGAAGCTGCGTCTGAGACACAGGTTGTTGTGAATTTTATTTGTGAGGTTTTCGAGTCGTGAGGTTTTGTGTGTTGTGTGTGTGTGTGTGTGTGTGTGTGTGTATGCGTGTGTGTGTGTGTGTGTGTGTGTGTGTGTGTGTATGCGTGTGTGTGTGTGTGTGTGTGTGTGTGTGTGTGTGCGTGTGTGTGTGTGTGTGTGTGTGTGTGTGTGTGTGTGTGTGTGTGTGTGTGTGTGTGTGTCTGTGTGCGTGTGTGTGTGTGTGTGTGTGTGTGGGTATGTGTGTCTGTGTGTGTGAGTGTGTGCGTGTGTGTGGGCGCGCTTGTGCGTGTCTCTCCGTGTGTGTGTGCGTGTGTCTGTGTGTGTGTACATGTGTATGTGTGCGTGTGCAGCATATCCCCCACACAAGGCCCTCTCCCATACACGAGCAGGACAGGCAGAAAACAAAAGTAATTACAGATAAGATCTCGCTCAGCCACGCTATCGCAAACACCAGTAATCTCCTCCTAATGGTCTCCAAAGCACTCGGCCGTACCGCCGCACAGGGGCATTGTGGGAATTGAGCCGACGCGCCACCACAGCTTCGCCTCACCGGTGATATACTTCGAGTTATACGGCACGATCAAGACCTCTACGCTGGAACAGGCACAAGCGGAAACAAAACGACAGCCTCAGAATACTTACACAGACCAAATGCCGCCATGGCGTGCACCTACAGCCGAGCACATGCAAGACCTGTGTTTGTTTTGTTTTGTTTTGTTTTTTTTGTTTCCCCATATCAGCCCCAGAATGCCAGCAGCGCTCACCATCATCTAAAGGCCAGACCGACACGTCAACGCTAATCTCCCGCTTTTGCATCTTTCGAATATCTCTCTCCTCTGATCCGCAGTCACTGCGCCTCCATTTAATGGAGGGAAATGCAGTTTATTTACTGAGGTTAGCGGTAGCAGCTCGTTCAAAGAAGGGGACAAATCGGCGCAATCCAAAAAGACCCATTTTACAATACAGCGGTGTGTCACAATGATTTGTTAAGACTGATCGCACGTGCTCATGTGCGATGATTACCGCCAGCCAAAGAAATTTCCGAAAAGGAAAATCCGGCCGCCATTTTGTTGGTCCCCATTGCGCGTTTGTTTCTTAAACAGAGAGAACCGTTGGACTGAACTGGCTGGTGGGCACATCTTTAAATCCGGCTGCTGGACTTTGGAACTGTCATCAAGCTCTAATAGCTCACGACAGAGAGAAAAACAACACCAAAGAAAGAGGAGAAAAAGGGAAGAAGAAACTTCTCCACCAGAAGCTTCGGAAAGCTCTGAAATGAGGCTCTGTAGACTCAAGTGGGGAAAGACTAAAAGTAAAGTCTTCAAATGGAAAGTCGTCCCACTAGAATCTCTGAAGTCACAGTTGTTTTGAATAGTCTATATTTTGCTCAGTGTGCCCTTAAGAAAAATAAATAAATATATGAATAAACAAACGTGTGTGTGCATCGGCTTTTTGAAGCTAGAAAAATAAAAAAATAAAAAATAAAGGCCATTCGCACTCTTTTTCTTTTTAGGGGAGCGGGGGGTGGGGGGGGTGAGGGGGAATGCCGTGTGAACGTGAGAGAAATTCCCTCGGGGTGCAGGACGTGGAGGAAACACAAGATGCATTCTGGGAGTCGCTGGGCTCTGTTTGTTTGCCCGCGGAGCCTAGCTACCTGGCAGGGTCAGAGTCCCACCGGGCCGCGGGCCCCGCGCCACGTTCGTAAATAACGGTCCCAGTCACGCGCCCCTGCCGGTGGCGGGAACGGCGTGTTCCCCGGGACGCACGCCTGGGGGGGGGGGGGGGGGGGGGATTTTCAGACGGTCAGCAGGTACTGGAACACCACTTGGGGGGGAAGACAGACCGCAGGTTCCCGAAATTCCTGCCCCATCACCATGATTCACAGGCCAGTAGAGACGGCATCAGGCGGTTTCCACGGCGACACTTCAGACAGGCCAGCAAATAAAAAATCTGCACCCCCCCCCCCCCCCCCAGTCCATATTTGCTGTCTGAATTTTAAAAGAGCAATGTTTTAATTTTGAGATTAGGTGAAGAGTAAGCCCTGAAGTCATATAAGGTACGCAGAACATCAATTTTTTTTTCTATTTAATATTAAAAAAGCGCCCTTCTTTCATAGGTCTTACGCTTGCCCCATCGTGATGGTACGGACTGTAACTTTACGTATCTATTGCACTTTGGCATTTGCTTACCATGTGAAATGTACTTCTGCACTGTTAAATCACTTTGCCTAAACTAAATTAATCTGCTAAATGACACCAGCGTACCCATTCACCTGCACTGCAGTCGTCGCAAATCAAAACTTTAACGAGTTTTGTGATCGGATGAGACGGTGCGCTAGGGACAGCTGAAGTCACACTGACTGAGATGCCCCTAACAGAATAAACACAGTTTACCAGGGAGTATTTTTAAGTTGACGGAAGAGGGTCTGCTTACAAGTCGGGTTACTGTAGCTGTAAATTACCCAGACGCTTGGCGGTCTGTGTTGGCGGGCGGGGCGACGGAATTCTGCGCCGACGCGTCGCCTCTACGGCCCCTCCGACTCTTTGGCACGGGGGGGACGCTCTCCATCCCCAGGAACGTTGTGACAGCGTGACACGGGCTGCCTTCGTTTATTACGCCCAATTACACGCCCCCGCGCTCAAAACGCCACAGAAAGACACGTCCGCACGACGACAGACTAAACAAGCTCGCGAACGAGCTGCACGGGCTACAGAGCGGAAATCGGACCGTGAGCCTCAGCAATTACACCTAAATCGCCATGGTAATTCTCCTACTCCCTTCAGGAAGCTAACATCTCTAACTTGTCTTCAACATATGTTTCGTTTGGAGCTGAAGCTGAAGAATAAAGCTATTCACACTTCCCACTTCGTTTCAGGGCTAAAACCTTCCTCAGCTGCTTGTGTTTTACAGTTAATACGCATACCTTGTTAACTTGCTGTTGTTAAACAGGTTTTTTTATTGTTATTTTTTATCTAGGATGCTGATTGGTTGAGACCATGGTCTACAGTGATCGTGAATCTGATGCAGTAACAGTTATTCAAACAGCCTGTATCACTCCACAGAGAAACTGTAAATCACATATAATATGACAAAATAAGTAATACTTGTACCATCGATGAAATGTTTCTGTGCGTTGTAACAATGTTATAAAATCAATACGGCACTTGAGGTCGTGCAGTGTTGTGAATGCAGGCCCGGCTACAGGGGGTTACCGGCATTCCATCATTAACCCCACCCCCCCCACCCCCCCCCCCCCCCCCCGCCACCCAGGGGCTGACACGCGGGGGTTGGGTTATCTCCCCCTACTGAGGGGCCGGAAGGGGGAAGTAGACCCTGTTTACTGGCAGGGGGGACCCGTTCCTGGCAGTGGACACACCAGACACTGCGAGTCAGGCGTGACAGAGGGGTGAGTGTGCTAGCCCCCCTCTCGACCCCCCCCCCCCCCCCCCCCGAAATTACTTAGCCCGGATGAGGGCCCTTTTTTATTTTTAGGCCACGCGTGTTTCGGTACGGCAGCCCCCCCCCCCCCCCCCCCCCCAGGAACAGGTGGGGGAGAAGTCCCCAGCTGCACATTCCTGCCAACGGCGATGACGGGCCATCGGTCCCCGGGGCCCACTCCGCGCAACTGTGATGCCCGTGTTGCGCCCCCCCCCCCCAAACTATTCCCCCCCCCCTCACAGCCCCCCATTTAACTCATGCTTCTGGTCTCTGGTTCACTCACACTGGCTTTTGTTCTTTTTCTGTCCACCACCTACGCACCCCCCCCCACCCTCCAGTGGCCTTGGTCTCCCCTGCCACTGTCTGCCTGCTGTCACAAACAACTGCAGGACCTGGGGGGGGGGGGGGGGGGGGGGGGACAACAACTGCGCCACCCCCCCCCCCAAACCCACAACAAGGTTTCTGACCAGTAATGTCAGTCATTACCCATTCCACACACACACACACATACACACACCACACACACACACACACACACACACACACAAACAGACCTCACCCTTTCAGTGTGACCCGCGGCCTGCTCAGGACAGCAGCCAGGCAGGTCTGAGCCTCTGCTCATTTTAAACTCCCATGAGACAGCGGTGGGCGCAGTTAAGGGTATAATTAGCTCTCTTTTTTAAAAAGGGAAACAATAACTGGCCTGAGAGGGAACCCGAGCAGTCACCCAGCGTAGTCAAAATGGCCCTACAGTCACAGGGTGGTGACTGCTGTTCTGCCCCTCACGCCCCTTCCCTAATCATGTGCCCCTGAGACGATGAGCCCAGAAAAAACAGCGCCGGTGATTGTGCTTACAGCAGGATAACGATCTCCGAGAGACATCGCCGGACGTTTTTTTTAACGCGATGGTGGCGGCGGCGGGCGCCGCGGCTGAGGAGCTCCCTTTAGCCGCCGCGCGGCGCAGACGCATAGCCACAGACGCTAACAAAACACGCCGCCCGGCTAAGAGTAGAGCTGAGCAGCGTGTGGCTCCGCCCGGCTGAGAGTGGAGCAGAGCAGCGTGTGGCTCCGGACTCGACCGAGTGATGGATGGAACGGCATAAACGGAAGAGAGGCCCGAGTGGCTGCTGCGTGTTCCTCTCTCTCTCTCTCTGTCTCTCTCCCTCGCGCTCTCTCCCTCCTCAGTGGCCCGGGACATTCCAGAGCACAGGGCAGCCACAGCAACAGCTGAGTGGGGGGGGGGGGGGGGGGGGGGGCAGGGGGGGTGACGCTAAACTTCGGGGGCCTTTTATATTGTCATGTGCTGCATCGCAGTTTCGGGGTCATTTATTTATTTATTATTTATTTCTCCCTCCCGCTGGTTAAAAAAAACTCCTGAACCTGAGCACAGCTCAGCACACAGACTGCCAGAACCCCACTTCCCTTACTACTCAAGAAGAAAGCGGGATGGGTGCAGAAGGAGGGGAGAGGAGGACGGGGTAAAGTGAAGGAGCAAAACTGAAAAAAAAAAAAAAAACTCTTCCCTTAAGAGGCTTGGGAGAGATGAATGATGTGGGGGGGGGGGAGGGGGGGGAGGGTTAAACTGTAAACTGGCACCGGTAACCCCGCTGAAAACAAAAGATCCTCTGGAGAAAGAGAAGCCGCGGGGAGGGCTAGCGTTTTAAGGAGTAGCCGGTTCCCCGGCGGGACACCCCCTCTTCACAGACCCTCCGGCAGAAATGGGGAGCAGTGATCACACGGAGGAGCAATACCCGCTCCTTCTCCTCCTCCACCGCTCCCTGGCAACAGCCTATATTAAAACGCAATCAAAAAAAAGCGTTCTCGCTGGGGATTCTACGCGGCATATTGCCACAGATTCCAGAAAGCAAACAGATTCTGAGCTCTGTTTTATTAAAAATCCAGCAGTCTATATCCCCGCCGACGCTGAATCATTCCGATTGGACGCATCTCGTTCTGCGAAGGGGCACACCCGATGTGAAACACCGTGGCAACGGATGTTTTGTACAGTAATGCAGCACCGAGAAACTCCAGTTACCAACTGACACATCAGTCTGTAGAATCCGGTTTACTAAAACATGCAGCATATATTTTCCTTAGAAAAAATTAACACATTTTAATTGTGGCACCATCAACTGGTGTATGTGCTACTAAAAGCCTGTTTAGAATAACAGCATAAACTGCAAGGAAGAATGGGCCGGGAAGATGGGTTGGTCATTCTGTTGCCTTCGCGCTGTTTGATTGGCTATCCAATGATGTTAGCCAACCTACGTCAACGGGAAAATGTTGTTGTAACATGCATATATCGTAGGACAATCATTGTACCGCGAAGCCCTCCAAAACATGACATTACATTGATGGACCAGGCTGATACATTGGAATTCGTTTAGTTTTAACTTTTGTTATGAAATATAATCTGATTTCACATGAAGATTTTCACGTTTGTTATAAAGTTACACTTGCAGGATGAGCCGGGGGTAGGGGGGGGTCACGTGTGAAGCGACGCATGAACATGCAACACATGACATAAAATACTAAATATTCAGTTATTTTAATAAACGAAACGCTGGCTTCCGATCGTTACCGCGTGTTTCATCAGAAGGAGAGCGACTGAGGGCAATCGCTGCGCAATTCTCATGATTAATTCACGGGATGAACGTTTGATTTGTCTCCTTCAGCAAACCTTTGTTTTGCTTTTTTTCCCTCCGCGGATTTGAATGCTTACCCCGCCCCCTGCAGCCGGGAGACAGACCGCCCTCTGTGCTGGGAGTTGCTACGCTCAGCAGCAGGTGCTTCCGCGTATCTGTCTTGCGTAATCTCAAGCAAGAATGACCGGTAAACCTGCGATTGA
This sequence comes from Anguilla japonica, assembly GCA_025169545.1. Lineage (NCBI taxonomy): Eukaryota > Metazoa > Chordata > Actinopteri > Anguilliformes > Anguillidae > Anguilla > Anguilla japonica. Next base: position 73,010,314 of record CM045885.1, read on the forward strand.
ATTAAGATCCCAACCGCCGTTCTCCACTCTGATAAAGCGCTGTTTAAAAAAATCATCTGAAGTGCCATAGCAATGAGTCATTTACTAGGATTTAGAAAAAAAAATGAGAACAGAGGAATATAATTGCGCCTTGAAACGTTGCGCATTCTGCAACTTGCGTAACTTTTTGTATGGTTTTATGTTGGTTGTAAGCGCTGCCGTAACGCTGAACGGTCGCGTGGGTGCTGAAACGGCTCCGCTCGAGATCAGAAGACGTCGCCCGGGGAAACCGCGGTCAACGGGAACTTTCACGTCGATGGCAACCCTGGCACCAAACTGTGGTGTGAAATCAACCGACTGTGTTACTGCTACCCCATTGACTCATAATGTTCTCCACTTTATTTATTTAATAATTCTTTTTTTTTTTAAATGTATTTATTTATTTTGTTTCAAAACCCATAAGAAACTATTTTATAAAAGAAAAACAAAACAGACTAAGGTTTTCTATGTAAGCGGTTGTGTAACTATAAGCATAAACACAAAAAAAAGATTTAAACATTTTTTTTTTAAATGAAAGTTTGAGGAAATGGTTCTCTCTGTCAGCTCATTCACATGAGCCCCCAGCATGCCCTGGGGGTGCTGAACATGCCTGGGGAGGTACTATGCGGTCAAAGGCCTCTACTCCACACCCTCCTCCCCCCACTCCCCCAGTGTCGACCAGCGTCTCTGTGACTCTCTGGCTGATGGGGCCTAGCAGGTGTCACATGACACCCCAGCTTAACGTTCCGCGCTAGCTAAAAATGGCCCGGCGGAGAAGGCAGATGAGGTCCACCCGCTCGCTCGCTCGCCCCTGCTCGCTCCACCGCCCGCTCCCCCCCCCCCCCCCCCCCGCCCCTAACTTGGACACGCAACACAGGCATGCGCCCAGTCACCACAGAAACAGCAAGACTGGGGGGAAGGGAAGGGGAGGGAGGGGAGGGATTGTAGGGTTTTCCAGATGGAAAATCTCCACCGCGGTTAAATTCTTCCACTCGGAAGGTTCTGGAAGCGGAGGCCGACGGCGATGGGGCTGAGGTTCCGCCCGCAAAGCTGAGTCACCGTGAGTGGACAGGAGGGCCGGTTTCCTGCCCGGCGTGCAGGCTGTGCCAGCCCGGCCCCCTGGCACCGGGCTGGGCGAACAGACAGGCTGGCCGGCCGTCTCTCGCCCGGTCCCCACTCGAGCTAGCCGCACGACGGGGCCTGCTGGAGAGATGATTCACGCCCCCCCCCCCCCCCCCCGAATTCAGAGCGAGCCAGGACCATTACCGCGTCCCGGAGCGCAGCGCTGCCGCGGTGGCCTGGCTGGTGGACGAGCTCTTACCCACGCACCCCTGCAACGCCAGACAGAGCCCGCAGAAGGAGGAGGCGCTGAGCTCGATTTACTCAGCTTTACTCACAGATCTGAGAAGATGGTTCTGTTTTGTTTTTTCGTTTTTTGTTTTGCTCATCCCCCCCCCCCCCCCCCCCCCCCCCCCCCCCCGCTCAGCCGGAGACGGACAGAGATGGAGGTGCACTGTGGCGCATGTCCCGTGTGCCTGTCAGAGCGGGAGAAGCAATATATCCAGCCTTCGCCTCCAATCAGGGCTCCCCCCAGCCTGCTGTCACCAGGGCCAGCCTCCATCACGGGCCAGAACAGCCACAACCCTGCCTGACACAACAGCAGCTGCACATATTATCACTCTGTGCTACACACAAACACACCCATACGCATACACATACCTACACACACACACACACCCATACGCATACACATACCTACACACACACACACACACACACACACACACATGCTTACGCACACACACACACACATACCTACACACACACACGAAAACACACATACTTACGCACACACACACACACATATACCTACACACACACACACAAAAACACACATACGCACACACACACAAACACACATACCTACACACACACACACACATACCTGCATACTCACACAAACCTACACACACACACACACACACACACACAGATGAACACACATACTTACGCACACACACACACACACACACACACACACACAGATGAACACACATACTTACGCACACACACACACACACACACAAACATACCTGCATACACACACAAATACACATGCACATACTTACACATACATACCTACACACACATACACATGCACATACCTACACACACACATGCACTTGCACATACAGTACACATACCTACACACACTCAAATAAACATACACATACCTACACACACAAACACACGCGTACATACCTACACACACACATGCACACACATACACACACACGCACAAAGACCAGCGCGCACACACACACACACACACACACACGCACATATGAATGCACACCTACTTGTAGCAGCCAACATAAGTACCACACCTGTTCTAGATTTCATATTTCTTCCTTTTTTCACAGGCCTGCATATCTTCCATTGGTTTCTATCTCATGACACAGATCAGCTCCATTATCTGCGATGGGAGGGGGATAGAGGAGAGGGGGGAGGTTTGGGGGGGGCAGGGCGCTTCACCTTTCAGCCAAGAATGCCTCACCACTCAACCACGGGGGGGGGGGGGCTTCGAACAACCTAGTCGGCACGGAGCCAAAAACCTGCGCCTGATTACAGTCTGCAACCGCCCCAGAACTCACTCTGAGCTCTGATTGGCTGGCTGGCGACAGCCTCCGAAACTGCGCTCCCTCTGAATCCCAGGCCCGGGCAAAAGCGTTTACAGCCCACCCAAAGCGGACAAACAAACCGTCCCATCCACCCCCGTTCCCCGTCGGGGGGGGGGGGGGCAGGGAACCAGAAATCTCCCGTCTCCAGCTCGGCTGGTCTCCGAGGAACCGGGAGGGGCTGGGGGGAGGGGGGCGGGGGGGAGGGGGGGGGGGGGCGGGGTAATCAAAGCGGCTCGCTGCCGAGGTTTCTGAGAGGAGAAATCAAAGCTCCCCTGCGGCACCTTCTCCTTCCCTCGGCCGTTTGAAGTATCGTAAACATCGCCGTCGCCGTCGTTCAGTCCGAAGTCTCTCTTCTCGTCGGGGGATTTTCCCGGCGTCTTCTGAAAAGCGGAAAGTTTTTTTTTTTTTTGCTTACCCCTCTCTCCTTTTTTTTTTGTTCCACACCCTCTCGATCACCTCTCCCTGACTCTCGCTTGGGGCCACCCCTCTCCCGCTTTTTTTTTTTTTGGAAGCGAGTGGGTCCCGCCTCAGAGGGGAACGTGCGCGTGCAGATTGAGAGCGGGACACCGGACTTTCACGGTCCACGCGCAAACTGGACCACCGAGTGCACGGGCGCCTGGGTCGCTGGAGAAATGGTGTCTGGATCAGCTGGACCTTATATGGAGAGCACCTTACGGGTGGCGGCGGTGTAGTTTAATGGGTAGGGAACTGGGCCTGTAACACCCGATGGCTGTAGGTTTGATTCCCAGCAGGTCACTGCTGTTACAGCCTGATATAACACAGTTTTAAAAACTGAATTGTATGATATAAAATATCCAAATATCAAATGTAAAAATCCAAAAAAATTGTTTAACAGCATCTGCTAAACGCCTCCTCCAATGCAATGTAAGAAAGTGCCCACGATTGCTGGAATGGGTCCACCTGATCAATTGTAACTCACAGTTAAATTCACTACGCCATCACCACCTCTCTCACTCTCTCTCTCTCTCTCTCTCTCTCTCTCTCCTTCCTCATTGGATGAGAAGTAGCGTGCTGTCGGTAATTAGCCTTTGATTACCAGTGCAGTTAAATGGCACCGCAGAGACGTGCCAATTTGAGCACCTCTCCATTAGCCCCCTCTGCACTGCTGGCACAGAGACAGGCCCTCAGCGTTGTCCCTGGCACCGCGAAACCATGGCAACCGGGGGTCAGAAGCGTCACCCGGCGCATGTCCTGGTTTGTAACGGTGGGGCTGCCAACTTGGAACAGGGCACAGGGAGGGGTCCGTGTGCCTCAGGGGACAGCACTGTCACCTCACAGGAAAGAAGGTCACGGGTTCGAATCCCAGCCAGGTTCTTCCGGGGTGGATCTTACATGTTCTCCCCATGCCCGTGTGGGTTTCCGACAGGTACTCCAGTGCCCTCCCACAGTCCAAAGACATGCAGGTTAGGGTACTTGGGGGACATTAACAGGGTGTTGCTGTAAAAGAGCACACATGCTCAGTCAACCTACCCTGTGTATATACAGGTTAATACATTTTAAAAAGTCTCATTGACAGAAGGAAGAAGATTTGGTTAGGGACAAATGCCAAACTGACATTTAAAATTATGACATGGCAAAATCTCTAAATTTGCAACCTAATGTTACAAGTTTCGCTTATCCTGGTCTGCCTCCTGCTTTGCATCCCTCATTTCCCTCCTCGATCACTTTCAATATTTCAGATCGTTTCAATATCCTTCCCCTTACAGCGCCCACGGAGTCCGTTTCAATAGCGCAAATTCAAATTCTAGCTGACAGGTCACAGTTGCAGAATTTCTTGACTTCAATAAGCTGAAAGTATAGGGACGTGAAAAAGAAAATGTTTCTGTTCTGCTTTGTTTTTAAAGTTACAACCACTCACAGATGCCTTTGCAAAAAAGGTAAAACTGGGGGGGGGGACCTCAGGGATTTTTGAAGCAGATTCTGCTGTATGACAGTACAGTATAGGGGCCATTTCCCCTGAGAGGTTTATGAGGAGGGATAAGTCCATTAACCTGTCCACTTGATCCTTTCCGAATGTAACTGAACAGCGGGAGCAAAGATCCACTCTTCCTGGTCCTTGTTAACATGCTAACTGCTAGAGTCTTAGTCACTATGCCTAGACCAGTGGTCTCCAACCCTGGTCCTGGAGAGCTACAGGGTCTGCTGGTTTTTGTTTTCACCTTAAAATCAGCACCCGATTGAGACCCATGGCACCAGGTGAGTTGAGTTAACTGTGTAATCAACAGCTCTAATTGATTCATGAAGTGCAGAGTCACTATGGAAACCAGCAGACCCTGTAGCTCTCCAGGACCAGGGTTGGAGACCACTGGCTTGGACACACGCATGCGGTCCCCTTCAACAGCACAACGGAGTACCAAAGAGCAGCACAGCAGGCTTCCCCTGGTCTGCAGAATCAATGAGGAGACTTTAATTTGTTGAGGTTTGCTGTGTTTAAACACATGTGGTTTTTACTGTGGTCATTAAAGACCCCATGACACTCATCGCAAATAGTAGTAGGAGTTCCCCCAGTGTCCTGGCTAAATTCCCCACCTGGCTCTCTCAACCTGCCACCTAATCATCCCCTCATTTAATTGGCTAAATAATTATCCTCTCTCATTCCACTTTAGCTGATGTGTGGGGAGCGTTCTGGCGCAAAATGGCTGCCGTGCATCACCCAGGTGGGCGCTAAACGTTGGTGGTGGGTGAGGTAAGTTTCCCCCCGATCACTGTTAAGCACTTTGAGCGTCTGCAAAAGTGCTACATAAACGCAATGATTCATTCATTTCATTCATTCATCACCTGCATTACTCCCTAAAACGAGGCGACAGCATTCGCTAACAAGGTGTTTCATACAAGGGAGGCAACAGAAAATGCACAAGGAATAAAAGATGCTAGCTCGGTTGCTGTCTGTGGGCAGGTAGCGGGATAGAGGGCAGTTTTGTGGGGAGATAGCAGGAAGCTTTGTGGGCAGATAGCAAGATAGTAGGCAGTTTTGGGCAGGTAGCGGGCAGCTTTGTGGGCAGGTAGCGGGATAGCGGGCAGCTTTGTGGGCCGATAGCAGGATAGCGGGCAGTTTTGTGGGCAGGTAGCGGGATAGCGTCCCCCCGTCACCCAGGAGACCCCCTGGGGGAGCGCACCGTCCTGCCGCGGGGTCCCTGGTGGGGTCCCTGGTGGGGGGCGTCTCATTAAAAAGCCGAGAGCCGCGCGTCACTTCAGCTAGCGTGGCGGGACGCGGGGGGCGTCTCCCACTCGCTCCCTCGCCGCTCACTCCATCTGCTGCGAGCGCGCGCTCGGAGCGCAGCGCCGAGACCCAGTCTGTTCCACCGCCGAAGCCAGGAGCCCGCCGCCATCTGAGACAGAGAGCGCCGCGCGCTCCAAAACCAGAACCCCCCCACACTGCGCCCCACACACACACACACAATCCCACCCCCCCCCCCCCCCCCCCGCCTCAGCTCCGACCCAGTCTCAAGCTCCGGATTAGGCGATGAGAGACCAGGGAGGATGTCCTGTTCCTTTGATTTCTAGGCTGCCGACCCCCCCCCCCATCCCGTATCTTTCTCGCTCCACCCACCCCCCCCCCCCCCAACCCGGGAAGAGCGGCGTTCCGGGGGGGTGGGCGAGCCTCGTTCCGAGCCGGGCCGGGTGTTCGGAGGCCCAGATTTCGGGAATGAGCCTCTGTTATCTGTGCGACATCCTCAGACACTCAGCTGGGGCGGGGAGAGTTTAAATATAGACACGTGCCGAAAACGCGGCTGCAGACCCCGTCAAAAGAGCGGCGGACGGCGCTCTGAAGAACGAACCCCCCCCCCCCCCACCCCCCCCCCCCCCCCCCCCACCCACCCCCACTCCACCCGTTTCTTTTCTCTCGACTCCAAAACTCGATATCACAACTTCGCCGCCATCCTTCTGGAAGCTGAGAACCACAGGCTGCCGGTCTCATTGTTCCAAGTTATTTTTGTAACGACACGATAATTCATTTGGTTGGTAATTTTTTTTGTTTGTTATTAGATTAACTAAATTAGATACAAATACAGTTCGATGTTTTACAATGCGATTCTTTTTTTCACGCACACATGCACACAGACACGCATGAACACATGCACATACGCATGCACACAGGTACACACACACACACACACACACACACACACAGGTAGGAGCCAGCACAGCACTTCTGATTGGTTCTGTCAAAGTTCTCTTTTGAATTTTCAACGACGCTTGTCACAGCGCGAGCTGTGAGTGTGCACTCAATTGGCCTCGTAAACAAATCAAATCCACACAGCTGAGCTCACCATAAAATGCTGCATTATTTTAAACACTGTCTGTGCCATTTTGGCCCAAAGCGCAGCCATTGTGTGTGACAGGCAGTTACCTGGTCTGCAGAATCCTACCGCAATTTGTTCTTGATTGAGGCAGTGAGTTTCCATTAGCCTGTCTGTATTACACCACTGGCGCCAGCACAGAAAAAAAAGCTCGAGCATGAACCAGTCTCATCCATTCTCATTTTTCATCACTTTTATGTCTTCATTTTTCCAGAGCACCTGACGTCAGAACACGCACGTCTCCTCCCTGCAGTTCCCCTCCACAGCAAAAGAGGGCGCTGAGCGCGCCCACTGCATGGAAACTAGAGCATTACGAGGTCAGGCCTATTTATGCCCTCGGTTATTTATGGGTCACGGCCCAGTCTTGTGACAGTGACTAGCCTGGGCACTCCCTTTCACCCCATAAGGGGTGTGACCCCGGGTGAACGGGCTAAAGGTTAAAAGTCTGCGATATCTGCCAGCTCGCAAATCCGTTTGTGAAATACTCTTCATAATTCAGGTGATGGTTTCTAAACGTATCGCATCTATTATCGTCCGTATTTGCTATTTCAAGGTGGCCAAGGTCGGATCAACCACTGTTGTGTGCCGGGATGTTTCAGGTGGTATCTTTAACCGTTAAAGTCATTTCAGAAATATACTGATGATGATCAAACAAACAGGTACCATATAATAGACACATCATTGTGTCACTGCAGACCTTTAAAGGGCCAGCAGATAATAGATACTAGAGCAACACACTGCCCTTTATATATTCTCAGCGAGAGCATGTGAGGAATAACACCACTATATCATTCTCACTATGTGTGTCAACAGAAATACATACGACAATGGGGCTGAGAGAAATCTCTATCTCGTAAATAGGTGCACTAAAAATAAACAGAAGCATTTAAAGTGGCCGGCTTATTGTAGAACCCCCTCACACCCCAGCCTTCCACCCCCAACCCTCCCAGAATGGCAACAATAGCACGTTAAACTGTCATAGCGCTTCCTAAATTAACCGAGAACTTTCCAGAGAGGTCCGAGCGTGTCAGGCGTTGTTTATACGAACACAAAAGAGGTTGCCTGGGCTTCGAAGTGTTCCCTAATCACGGATGCCGGGGCCCTTGTTTCTCTCCTAATCTAACGGACGTGGCTCCAGTTCCAAGGTTCTTCCATGTAATCCTCTCTTTGAGCCTCTGTTTGCTACATAAAAGGCAAGGTTGACCGCCCAGAAAAATTAACTACCCGTCCACCTAAGGATTCTGTGTCCTTTACCACACTACGGGCATTTAGTAGACCCTCTTATCCAGAGCAACTTACACACAACTTTTAGCATTTTTACACAGTATCCATTTACACAGCTGGATATATACTCAAGCAATGCAGGTTAGTATCAAGCTCAAGGGTACAACGAAGGTTGAATTGTACCTGTGACCTTTAGGTTACAAGACCAGTTTCTTACCCATTACAGTACACTGCTACCCGTTATCACAGCATAGTACTTATTTTTTTTTTTTAAACACTCTTTCAAGTGACTTGCGCAGCTGACATCTGATATATTAATCAAATCCTTAATCAAACCGAGAATGTTCTGGTTTATACTTCAGAGCAAATGCCTTGATCAATAATATAACAGCAGTTTCTCCAATTCAGATAAAAAATATATAAAAAGAAATTACTGCAACCTTAAAGTTTAAAACATCCCACATCACTGGCACCTCTCACTGCCAGCTAAAATATTCAGCGCCCATTGTGCACGTTATTCAGCTGTTAAGTTAAACAGCTCGGTCCCTGTCTGTCTTTAACAAGACAGAGGGATGGCTTTCCAAAACGCAAAAGCTGAAAACGTACAATAAGCGACCGTCGGCTCTCTGAACGATACTGCGACGCATTTTATTTATTTGTTTATTTATTCATTTTTGGATTCGGCGATGCTTGAAGAGATCTATCGGGAAAATCCCGACCGAACTGAGCCGGTCGCCCGCCTGCCCGAGCGCGTGCGCTAGCTCGCGCACTCAGACAACAGCCCAGGCGCTGCTCCGCGCAAACGGCTTCTCTTCCGCTCGATCGAGGATGAAAGAGATTGTGTTAAGGAAGAGACAGGGGGAGTATTGTTTGGGGTCGCTCCTCTATACAGTGAATGTAATATCCATCAGAGGCAATCAGCGAGGAGACGCTTCTGTGCCCTCCGTTCGCGCTGCTCTTTCATTTTCTTTGTTGTGGAACCGAATCGCTAAATGATTCAAAGAATCCCGATATATAAGTTTAATGAACTGCTCATGGACCATACAGGGATTCTGTTTGCTTTCTCGTCCCTCTTAAGAAGAGTATTTTCTGTGCTTAGGAGGGAGCACAGTTCATCAATATTTCCACATTTGATTAACCATTTATTTTTTCTTTTTTCAGTGGCGGGCTGCCTCTTGCACGAACCTGTTTTTTTTTTTTTGCCTTTTTTCTTCCCAGACTATGCCATGAAGGTAGATTTTTTCTATGCTAGCATGGAATCAAATAGATATACATTCATCCATCCATTCATTCGTTCATTCATAGGCAGACAGACTCAATCATTAATTCATCAATAAGAATAAGTGAAAAATCATTAATCAAAGGCAGAAATGATATTTCATTTAATTCATTTCATCAATAAGAAAAAGTGAAAAATCATTCATCAAAAGCTTACCGACACAAACAAATGATAATCCAATAATTTATATGGAAAGCTAAATGAGCGTTAATTTCTTCATCACCATATGCCAGTAATCATTCATCACCCATTTGTTTCTACTGCTTATTGTTCTGGAGTCGGATTTCTTAAAATAAAAACTATGCCATGAAGGTTGATTTCTTTTCTGGGGTGATTTTTCTATGCTTGCATGAAATCAAATAGACATCCATTCACTCATTCATTCATAAGCAGAAACACATAATCATTAATTCATCAATGTGAATAAGTGAAAAATCATTGATCGAAGGCAGAAATGAAATATAATGTGTCTGCTTACAGACACAAACAAATGATAATATATTAATTTATAGGGAAAAATAAATGAGCATTAATTTCTTCATCACCATATGCCAGTAACCATTCACTTCTATTGCTTATTGTTTTGGAGTCGGCTTTCTTAAAATAAAGGACGCACCCCAGAAGCTGATGTAAGAGGCATCTGTTGCCCTGTCACTCCGCTCTCTAGTGACTACCTGCTAACCTCCACACGGCCTGGTGTATTTACCTTTACCTTTTATTCATCATTTTCTTCCTTGACAGATGTCATCATCAAAGGCAACACACACTGCATCTTAAATCTGACAACCTGGTCTCAGTTCCTTTGAAAACTTCAGTGCAAAAAAAAAAACCACACATTTTATCCTCCTTCATTTAAAACACCAACGTTTACTCTTAATAATAAGTTAAGGGTCATTGTTCATTGGATGTATGCCAGTGTCTACATTCTGGCTACTGTCTGTAAAAGGTCACATAAGAGATATTGTTCTCATATTTTGCAAGATTCTGTAATTAGGTCCAGTGTTAGCACAGATTAAGTCAATTTAGGGTTGGACTGGGGTTATGCCTCTTTCTGCTAACAGCAGTGATGAAAAATATATACTGGCCATCGTGTTTAGTGGTTTCTTCAACGCTAGCCGTGCAGCTATCGTTCTGCAACGGGCATCCCTGCAATATCATTTATGACACAAAAAAAGGTCTCACAGCACTAAACACTATCTGTTTTGAACCCGAGTCTGAAAAATATAAATAAAAACATTCCCTCCGTAAACCGCCCCCCCCCTCCACTCCCCACCCCCCCCCCCCACCCCCTACCCCCCACCCTCATTCTGCATCTCTCCAATACAATTTGGTGTGAAATTCGATAATAAAAATCTCATTGCTTATAATTATTTATTTCCCAGTATTGACTTCCATTCCGCCATGCTGGTTCGCAGTTCATTAAAACCCAGCAGAGTTTGAAATTGGTCAATATATTTAACAAATGACCTCCACAGAATGCTCCTTTGCCACCTCAGCAACTTCCTGATGGCCCATTTAGTTCAGTGGGGAACCTCGGTGACAATGTGTGGCCCCCCACTCCACACAAGCCCTGAGCCAACAGGATGCCCCCCCCCCCTTTTTTTTTATAATCAAAAAAAAAAAAAAAATTACACAGAGGAGCGTGCGTTAATCAATTCTGGCAGACCGTGGGGTGAAAAGGTAATAATTTAAGCTGCGTCTTTCAGTGAAGACAAAGAGGCTAAACAGCTACAGGCTAAACAGACGGCAGCATTGGGTCGGGGCTGTCAGATTACAAAATAATCAACCAATCCGCAAAGCGATGGCCGTTTGAGTGACAGGTACGGGGCGGACAGGACACAGCTTCAGTCCAAAGCCAGCGTCGCTGGTCGTGCGTTAAAAGCCAACGCTTTGTAAAAAAAAAAATATATATATATATGTTTTTTGAACATACTGGTCGTATGCTGCAAGCAATCAGGCAAACATCCAAGGACTGGAGCAGGTGGGCCAGGTGCTGGCTGCCAAAAGCGGATTTCCCTCTCCCTCGCCCCCCCCCCCCCCCACCCCATGCGGGGGTCCCTCTCATCCTCATCTGTGACAGGTGGCACGCGGGACGGGGGTGGGGGGGGGGGGGGGGGGGGGTGAATTTGCAGAGGCCTGGCGAACAGGAAATGCCCTACCATGCTCCATTAGAACTCTGGCCAGAGCTTCCTCCTGGAGGGGGGCGGGGGGCGGGGAGTGGATGAGGGGGGGGAGCCTGTACCGCTTTGCACTTTAACTACAAAGGTATTAAGAATTCGTCAGGACCTCCAGCGGCATAGCAGCCGGCACAGCAGCCACCCCCCCCCCCCGTGAGGTTGTTTAGTTCGGGGGGGGGGGGAGGGGGGGGCTGCCGCTGGCTGTCCTTCCGGACGACCCTGAGCGTGGCGCGGTGCTCTGAGTTGCGGTAGCGGTAGCGGTAGCGGTTGGCTTGTGTGCACTGGTGTTTTAAACAGCATGGGAGAACTGCTAACAATCACACAAAGGAAATGACTCGATAAAATGACCTCTATTTGAGAGGGTGGGGGGGGGGGGGGGGGGGGGTGACTGGTTTATACCACATGTCTTCATCATAAAGGTCTATGTGCCTGCCTCCGCACAGAGGGCCTGGCTTAGAAAGGCTCCGGCGCGATACAGTCTCCTTTTGTGCCCGGTGAACAGGCAGGGCATTGTGGGTAAGGTGAGTAACGCCACGCGCGCGAGGCTTTTCGCACAGCTGTCCCGTGTTTAAGCCCTCTCTGCGCGGCTCGATCGAAAAGGCATTTCACCGGTCACCGCGAAAATAAAAAACAGAGAGCGCACGCTGTGACCTGACTCATCGTCCCTCAGGTTTCACGCGCCAGGCTATCCCGCCATTCCGTGTCTTTGTGTTTGTTTTTTTTAGTTTTTTTTTTACCACGTCTCATTAAAATTCCGGCTTTGTGGGAGCGCGGGGTGAAGGGAACGGCGTCACGTTTTACCCGCCGCGGCGAGGCTCGGCACGGTCCCCGGCTAATCCGCAGCATCCTCGCCAACACCTGGCACGACCCGCGAAGAGAGGGAAGCCCGTACCCCCCTGTGCCCCCCCCCCCCCCCCCCCCCCCCAAACGTGCCAGATTTTCCTGCCGCTACGAGCAGCGTGAGCCAGAGCAGCCCCACCGCCACATCTGCCAGGACGGGGGCTCCCCCCCCCCCCGCCCCCACCCCCCCCCGTCCCCCGTCAGGATGAAATGCGATCGGCTCCCCAACACGTATTTTGTGTGTGACGTGCGCTGGCTTTCGCAGTGTAGCCATGGTGGTGAACGAGGTCCAGCGATGTGGCACAAGGGAGGCCGTACGTGGTTCCCCGTCCACGGTGTGGAATTTAAACATCAGGGGGGGGGAGGGGGGGGCCGTGGCTACAGAAATGTGCTTTCTAACACAGAGGTTTGCGGGTTTCACTCCAAGCTGGGGCACAGCCGCTGTACCCTTGAGCGCGGTGATTAACCCGAATTGCTTCAATAAAAATAGGAGCATCTGGTAAATGGCTAAACGTAATGTAATGTAATCTATGTCCTTCTGAGGGTACAGGAAGTCGCCTTTGTCTCACTCGTGCGGTATGGGATACGCCTCAGTTGCATTATGGGAAGAGGTGGGAGCTCTGTGCAAATGGTTCACGTGGGTGGGAAGGTGGTCACATGACCGGAGAGGAGAGTAGCGGAGGCGGGAGATGCGGCCAATCATCGACCGGAAGGAGGGCGGCGTGGAACACACGGGCCAGTGAGGGACGCCCTGATGAGGTCAAGACACAGTGAGAGCATCCATCACCGTGGCAACCGCACACCTGGGGAGGCGGCTGACGTTTATGGCTTTTTTTTACGGCCATCGATCGGGGGGGGGGGGGGGGGGGGGGGGGGCTCATACAGTCCCACAGCCCTGCCCTCCAAGGTCACCTCTGTCAGAAGAGCTCGGAGGATGAGACACAAAACAAACGGAAAGCTATCGGTTTGAAAAGACCCCTGACGTACCGTCAACCACCCCCCCCCCCCCCCCCAATCCCCAATTCCCAGTTCCTGACTGGACCCTGTGGTCACATCATATTGCTCGCTCCCTAACCCCAGCCACGCAAATAAAAAAAAATTCCCATAACCCCCGCCCCCCCCAACCCTTCACCCGTCCGACCGACATCCCCACCAGCGTGAGAACGACTCCTCGCCTCGACCCGAATTAGCCGACGCTTTATATCTCGGCCGGGTCAGCTTTCGGCGTAAATCTCAGCGGCTCCAGGTCAATAACCCGTCGCTGGGGTCTTCCGTGGGCCGTCCATTGTTCAGACCCCGCGCCCAGAAAGAAAGAAATTAAAAAAAATAAAACGGGGGGGGGGGGACCAGGGGCCAGGGGCCATCCGTCTTCCAAACGGCTCCAGTCGCGCCTCATAATGAGATATAATGCAGCCGCGGCCCACGCAAAAGCAGAGCAAACGCCCGACCGGCGCTGGGAGGGAACGCCGAGCGCAGAATAATAGCGCACGTTAGCGGATGTGAGAAGAGCTCCCGTTTTTTTTTTCTTCTTTTTTTTTGCGGTGGCGACGAGTTTTCGACAGCTGGTGGGCGTGTGGGCAACAGTCTCGCACCGTCGGGGGGGGGGGGGGGGGGGGGGGTGGCGGACTCCCTCTCTTTTGGGGCGCAGCAGTTTCACACAAATTCAAAACAAAACTGTCATATTTGCCGATAATTGCTCTGAGAAGCGCGCTTTTGCGGCTCGCGTTTGTTTTCCTTTTTTTTGTTTAGTTTTTTTTTATTGTTCTTCTTTTCCGTCGCCAGGGCGACAGAGGAGAGACGGGAGTGTAATTAACCGCGGCGCAGGGGTTTGCGCGGCCCCCCCCCCCCCCCCCTCGCATTTTTGTTTCCACGCGGGGGAGAGGAGCCAGAACAGCTAACGTGCTACGCTAAGAACGTTAGCCAAACCGCGCACGCTCTGGCCCGGCGCTCCCGGCCCGGTGACAAACGGGCTGATGGTCTGCCGAGCTCTCGGCCCGCGTGATGAAATGCAATCGCAGCTGCGCCCCCCCCCCCCCCCCCCCCAAAAAAAAAAAACTATGCGCACCTCCTTATCGTAACAATGCATACCGCTGCAGTGTCAGTGCCCCCCCCCCCCTTTCCACAGGCTACACGGTACTGACACGGGCCGGATATGGGATGAGGGACAGAGGCAGGGTGAGCCTTTTATTGACAGCGTGTAGAAAGCAAGATAAATTGAGACAGAGTACAGAATGAAACAGCTACTACAACTACTGCAGCTACTGCTACTACTACTACTACTACTACACTGCTACTACTACTACAACTACTACTACTACTACTGCTACTACTACTAATACTGCTACTGCTAATACTACTACTACTGCTACTACTACAACTACCACCACTACTACTACTAATACTGCTACTGCTAATACTACTACTGCTACTACTACTACTACTACCACCACTACTACTGCTACTGCTACTAGTACTACAACTACTACTCGTTGTACGTCGCTCTGGATAAGAGCGTCTGCTAAATGCCTGTAATGTAATGTAATGTACTACCACTGCTACTACTACTACTGGTATTACTACTACTACTACTACTACTACGAATAATAATAATAATAATAATAATAATAATAATAATAATAATAATAATAATAATATAATAAAGATGGAACAGAAGTGGAACAGACTTTAGTTGGTAAGCTGGAGTTTCTGAATGCTGATAAGCTGTGATCTTATTGGCTGAGTCCCACACTGCTGCTGTCTATTTCGAGCCCTCTCTCTACATTAATCAACACAGGTCTGAGGGCTATTTTGGGGTTCTGGGGGCGCTGGTCGGGTTATGGGGGAGAGGGGGCGGGGGGGGGATTCCTCTTCTCGCAGGACTGCGGAGCGCGTGCTGCATCTCCCAAGGGGACAGAGTGATGAGCCAGACAGCTGGGGTGAGGGCCATGCGCGCGCGTGTGTGTGTGTGTGTGTGTGTGTGTGTGTGTGTGTGTGACACTGAACCGAGCTGAGATTTCATACGTGCCTGCATACCCGAGACCAAAAACGGTCCCTGCAGGGTCTTCTGACCCCTGATGTTTCAGCCATGTGTGGGGGGGGGGGGGCTCTAATACCCAAAGGCCCCCTACCCCCCCCTTCCCCCCCACTCCGCCCCCCAGGAGTCCCACGTCCCTCTCTGAGCGAGTCTTCCCGCCAACACCGCGACCTCTTTGCCTCTCTCTCCAGCGGAGGTGGGCGTCTCCATGGTGCTCCATGGACAGAGCGCTTCTGTTTTTTTTTTTTTACAGATTATCAAACAACTCTGACCTGCGACCACAATAAATTTAAGAATACGGGCCCCCCAGTTGTCAGTAATAGCCCTCCCCCAGCAGCACAGACCAGGCCCTATATGACCTAGACGGGGCAGTTCCGAGCCCTGGTCAGTGTCACAGGCCGACTACGATTACACCATAGAAATGCGCAGCTGTGCGGGATAAAGCTGGCCCCCTTCCAGGGCAGCCAGGGTTGGTTTACATTTGAAGTTACCCCACGGCTCTTAGGGTTACTGCCCCCACATCAGTTCCTGTAGGCGATTAGAACCTGCCAATGAGCAGTAACTCACGCAGGAGAAAAGTAATGGCGATGGCTATCATCAGTGAGAGACACAACTGAACAGCGTAGGCCATCCCACTTGTCGAAAGTGGCAGTGTAGTATAGTGGCAGTATGATAGTAGTACAGGAAAAAGGAGGCTTGTTACTTAGAGGTTGCAGGTTCAATTCCATGGTTAGGACACTGCCATTGTACCCTTGAGCAAGGTACTTAACCTGCACTGCTTCAGTACATATCCAGCTTTATAAATGGATACTATGTAAAAAAATGCAACAGCGGTGTAAGTTTCTCTGGATAGGAGGGTCTGCTAATGTAATGGGTCTGTAGTGTAATCTGCTACAACTTCTGAGGCGCAGTGGGCAGTTTCAAATTCAAATTGAAACATAGTCAAAAAAAAACAAAACACGAATATAACAACTGGCAATGTGATTCAGCAAAATCAACTTAATCCACATTTTTAACCCTTACTTCGTATGGCATAAAAAATGTACTGACATCAGTGACATCGAAAGTTAAATCTTTTTTTTCCAGTGAGTGAAAGTGAAAATATTTTCACTACTGAAGTGGAAAAAACTACCGTTCCAGCTCATGAGTCAGAACATGGCCTGCTCCTCTCAACCCGTTTCCAGGGGTGACATGGGGGACTGGAACAGAGGCCCTAACGGAGGAGAGCAGGTGCCGGAACTTTCTCACACGCCTGGGTAAAGCTCTCCGTGCGTGGCCTTTGAGCTGGAGGCTGCACCTCCTTCCAGGAGCCAGCCTCCTCACTGCCTCCCCAGAGGAGGAGGTGCAGGGGTCAGCTCCAGCAAATGCCCCCCATTGTGAGCCCTGTCCTCCTCCGCTCCAGCTGAGCCACCCCCCCCCCCCCCCCCCCCAGCAGGCCCCAGGGAGAGCGGCCCGGTTCATCTCAGGTGAAGCGTTCTGGAATGTTCCGTTTCCCGGTCGGGCACCTGGCTCTCCACCTGCGGGCCACCCTGACCCCCTTGGCGCAACCGGGGATGGGCACGCTCGCCGACCCTCTCTCAATTTCCAAAAAATTATTTTATTTCTTTCAGTCTCAGTGCAAAACTTGAGCTTTTGATGAGAGGGGTTTCAGACGTTAGCCCTTCTGCAATAAACCCCATATAAAACCGCACTGAATCAAACCGGTACAGAACAGTCACCCAAGGGTGTGTGAGCCAGTACCAAATCCGTGCTGGCTAAATTACCTGTACCAACTGTGGAAAGAATGCATTTACTTTTTCTTCTTCTTCTTCTTCTTTTAGACCCTGTCACAAAGTATCACCCGGTGCACAACGTTGTTTGAGAGAGAAGTAGAATAGCAGTATATTAACTGCACCTTATTCTGCTGTCAAATCAGGAACTGAGGGGGGGGGGGTGTTTTACAGCTGTTGTGATTCTGAGATATGAGACTGTAAC
>CM045885.1:73037862-73055362 GCA_025169545.1 Anguilla japonica
ACAATGAGGCTGAGCTCCTGACAAACGCATCTGCCGTCTGAGAGCGTCGCACGCGGCTCCATTAAAACACACAGGAACGCGGGTTAGCTTAGCCGCGGCCCCCCAGTCCCAGGCAACCCGGAGCTTAGCCGCGGCCCCCCAGTCCCAGGCAACCCGGACAGCTTCAGCTTTGTTTTTATTTTTTAGCGGCGTTTTTCGGCTGTAGTCCCGTCGTCGCGGGTTTGAAACACGAAAGGTAATTTGCGGAGTTGAGAGGCGAGACGAGGCGGCCGCCGCTCGGGCTGAGGCTCGAAGAGACGCCGTCGCTAAGTTCCCCCGGGCACTCGAAGTTTATCTCCGCGCTTATCCGCGCGCTGAGCGCACCATCTGTCGTGGGGGGGGGGGGGGGGGGGGGGGGGGGGGGAGAGGAATCTCGCGCGTTTCGAGACCGTGTGGCAGCACGGGAGCCGAGCCTGTGTCTCACACGCCCCGGGGCGCGGGGGGGGGGGGGGGCGACGTTTTAAACGCGAGAGAGTGCTGCGGGGCGCGACACGACACGAACGTTACCGCGAACGTCCTCGTCGCATTAAATGCGCCGGTCGCATGCGGGGGAAAAAAAAAGATAAGAGCCTGGAATACGGCAGGCCACGCGCTCACTAGCTGGTATTCGGGAATGTTAATGCGAGCGGGAGCCTGATAAAAAGGACACCGCCTCCTAGGAGACCCGCAGACCGCCTTTACCCCCCCCGGAGAACCAGCCAGAACCTTCATGTAGGAACAGAGAGGGCCCGATGCAGGCCTGCCGCAGCGGCTAATTAAATTAAGCCCACTTTAATAAAAGAGGAAGTGATCTTAATTCTTTAATCCCAACTCTGCCATCAAAGGAAGTGGCAGAGAGAAAGAAAAAAAAAAAAAAAAAAAAACACACGTCCCCGCGGCAACGGGTTTCAGCGCGCTCCAAACGGCCCGCCGCTCACCCGCCGCGACAATCGCGGAAATTCTTTTTTTCCAGAAGTAGCGAATGCGCCAACTCCGACTCCGCCAGAAACACGACTCTGTGCTCCTCGCAAACTTCTGTCGCCGTCGCCTCAGAGTCAGTCACTGACAAGCGCCCCTCTAATCTCGGCATTGCCTGGCTTTCGTGATGTCATCGTCCTCCAACACGGAATCCATCTTGTTTGAAGTGTGCCCTTTAACACCGGAGACATCAGCCGAATTACGCAGAGATAACTCAGCTGATTTAAGGGGCTGCTGTTGATAGCGATGGTGGTGGATGTTTGGGGAGGGGGTGGGGGGGCAAGGGGGGGGGAGGGTTAGAATCCTATTTCAGGAACCTGGTGACTCTACACAGGGACTGTCTCAGCTTACAGAAATGTGTGGAGGCCTTGTGCATCCTGACATAAAGTTAGCAGTGCAAATAGAGTAGAGAAGGAGCACTACTACACAGACAAAGATAATGGCCAAAAAGGTGCTCTTTGGAAATGAGCAATTCATCAAAAAGCGTCAATCACAATTATCAAAAAATGTATACAAGTGGCAAATATGTAGGTTAAACTTAGCAGTGTTCCTCATTTATATATATATATATATATATACTTTTTTTTTTCCCTCTTGTATAAAACAGAGGCCTGCAGCTTTTCTGAGGCCTGGTGGTCAGTAGTTTGAGGAATCAGCAGGGTCTCCATCCTCTCTCCTCTCTCCTCTCTCCATCCACAGAGCCAGAGGAGGAGAAGCGAGGCCCTGAAGCTTCTCCCCCTCGTTATGTAAATAAGGCGTGTGACTGCTCTTCCGCACCCTGAGAGACTTAATTACCAGTGGTCGCCCTGCCTAATTGGCTGAAACTAGGAATTCTTTCATTTCTCATCCACCCCTTCTCTCTCTCTCTCTCTCTGCTTTCTCTTTTCGGTTCATCCGTTTATGTGCTTGCTTTCCCTGCCACATTTTCCATAGTTTCCCCTCTTTTTTTTTCTTCGTTCTTTCTTTCTTTCATTCATGTCCTTCCCTCTCCTCACCACCTTTTAAACGCTAAACATCACGGTTAATTTGAGCACCAGCTCCGACATCAGGCAATTTTTTCCTTTTTTTTCTTGTTTTTCCAGCTAAATTTGACAGACCAACTACATTTGGAGGAAAAAAGAAAAGACAGACAGACAGATCAAGAGCGAGATTAAGAGACCGAAAGAGGCAGTGAAAGAACACAAAAGTGAGAGAGACAGACGAGAGAGAGTGGAGAGAGTGACAGAACATATGTGTGAGAGAGGGAGAGAGAGAGAGAGAAAAAGACAGACAGAGAGAGATCACTCACCCACACACACACACACGTGCGCAGACACACACCGCACGCATGCACTCAAACACACACTGATGCTGAGACCGAAAGTGCAAACTGAGTGGACGGATCAAAACGGCAGTTCTGCGCCGACTGACGAGAGGAGAAGCATTCTGACATGAGCCACACTGATTACATCAGAGAGAGAGAGAGAGAGAGAGAGAGAGAGAGAGAGAGAGAGAGAGAGAGAGGGAGAGAGAGAGAGAGAGAGGGAGAGAGAGAGAGAGAGAGGCCAGGAAACACGCATGCACGGTGAGGTCTATCCAGGATTTGGCCTTTAGGTTCTCCTGAGAAGCGAATGTCAGACGGTCTCCAGAGTGAGGGGCAAACCTCGTCTCGGACGGGCCGGTGGTTATTAATTACCCACATTACCTACCCCCATACCCACCCCTACCTTACCCCCATAATCCCGCCGATGATTCTGACGGCGGCCCGCGCGTCGGGCCCTTCAGGACGAGCCTGCTGAGCCTGACTTACCCAGACGCTCCGTAAAAGACTCGCTCACACGACCAGAAAAAACAAACAAAAAAAAGTACACGACCAAAAGCGCAGTGTGGAAAGGTCACCAGAGATAAAGTATGAGGAAACTCCAGAGCCGTGCTGTGCCTCCTATTTCACGTTATCTAACACTAAAAACTCACAAAAAGGTGACAGTCCTTCTGGGGGGGAAAAAAGAAAAATAATAAATAACCAACAGTAAAATCCCCGCCATTTTGTTCTGCACAAGCAGAGGGGGGGGGGGGGGTTTTTGACAAAGGATCTAATGAAACTGCATGAATCCATTCATCTACTGGGAAGAGAAGACCAGTTCAAAGGAGGAGGGGAGGTGGTGGGGGGGGGGGCAGATTTACAACCCCCCCCCCCCCCGGGGCCGCCCTGGACGATTGGACAGCGAGGTTCATTAGCCAGTTCAGGGCCGGCGGGGGCGCAGGGGTCGGGGGGGGGGGGGCGGGGGGGCGGGCCGCGGCGCGATGAAGAGGCCGTTATGGCGTTAATTAAATGACAGTCAGAGATATGGATTATGACCCGCGGAATTAACCCCACACCGCAGAGCAGGGCCGGGGGGGTTCATAAAAGCAGGAGTGACTGTCGCACCGCCAGGTTCAACCACGGGAGGAGGGTCCAAAAACGGGGGGGGGGGGGGTACTGGCTGGGTTGGGTTCCAAGGGTGGGGGGGGAGAGCGGGACCCCCCCCCCCCCCCCCCTCCCCCACGTGGTGGGGTGGGGAGGGAGGAGGAGTAGGGATCACAACCACACAACCCGCGTCCCCCCTCAGATGCGGGAGCAGGGCCGGGGCCGGTGGGGGGTTTCTTAAAAGCACCACAGTGACTGTTGCACCCAGGAAGGGGGGGGGGCGGGTGGGGGGGGTCGGGTGGAGGGGTGGGTCCGTTAAAACGGGAGGGGAGGAAAGGAGGAATCCTCACCAGGCGGGGTTTTGGGGAGCTACTGCGCTGCCGGGATTACCCGACAGCGCTGGACTCCCTCCCCCTCACACAACACTTAAACATTTCATGTTCGGCTCCGGCGGCGATCCGTCACTTTGACGGACAGGACAGGACGAGACTCTCCGGCAGCCTCGTCCCGCGTCCGCGATGTACATCGAGTCGCCGGAATCATGGAAAGGAGAGGCCGCAATGAGACGCAACGCTGAGACAGAGGAAGCAGGTCGGAAATGACGCATCATCCTCGTCCTACATTAGAACCCTTATTTTTTAATCATGTACATCAGGAATAATCCGGAACGCTGGGAGCTCAGGTTTTACCCGGGCTAGGATTCAATCTGATACCCACTGGGGGCGGGTTTCACTCCCTGACGTCATCTCGGCGAGTCGAGAGAGAAGATGGCGGAATTGGCCTTTTTTCA
Source organism: Anguilla japonica (assembly GCA_025169545.1). Classification (NCBI taxonomy): domain Eukaryota; kingdom Metazoa; phylum Chordata; class Actinopteri; order Anguilliformes; family Anguillidae; genus Anguilla; species Anguilla japonica. The sequence goes on from CM045885.1 coordinate 73,042,035, forward strand.
ACGAACGAGACGCTTCCGCCGGCGCCTGATTCGCGTGAAGGAGAACAGCGGGAGGGCTGGACTCTGCGGGACAGTCTCCTGTGCGGTTTGATTTCCTGTCTCGTCAGTGTGTGTGTGTGTGTGTGTGTGTGCGTGCGTGTGTGTGTGTGTGTGTGTGTGGTGTGGTGTGGTGCGTGTGGCTGTGGTGTGTTGTGTGTGTGTGTGCGTGTGTGTGGTGGGCTGGCTCTAATTAATACGTGGCCAGCGACGGGGAGCCCATGCTTGTTTACCCTTATTGAAAAGAACAGGCCTTCCTCCCCAGAGAGGTCTCTGTGCAATAGGAACAGCGAGCCGATGCAGGCCTAATTAGAGAGCCATGCTGAAGGAAGGGAAAAACCCTAAAGTTACAGTATAAACCAACGCCGTGTGTCTGTGTTTGTGTGTGTGTGAGTGTGCGCCTGTGTGTTTGTGTGTGTGTGCTTGTGTGTCTTCATGTGTCTGTGTGTGTGCCTGTGTGTGTGATCGTGTGTGTGTTTGTATATGTGTGTGTGTGTGTGTGTTTGTGTCTGTGCATATTCATGTGTACCATGTTTACGTGTGTATGTGCATGCGCATGCTCAGCTATAACTCAGTGTAATGCTCAGTAAACTGTCAATGGAGTCTGCACTGACTGTCTCTCTGGGGACCATCCTCTCCTCCTCTAGGGAATTACACCACTTCCATAGCGGGTCTTTGCATTTGTGTTTGCATTCTAAGTCGCTCTGGATAGCAGCGTCTACAAAATATCAGCAAAATAAAATAAAGACTGCACAGGCTGAAGAACAATCACATTACCGGAGGAGAAAAAAGAAACAGAAACGTGAGCCACGCACAAGATGAAACCCCCCACCGGCGATGGTGAACTTTACATTTCAGAACATACAGTGTACATCTCAAAGTACAGCTGGATTCAAGGAATAACTCCATCTGTGGTCTGCACTTCGCTGCGTGAGGTCCTGGTTCCATTGTCCTAGCCAGATTTTTTTTTTATGCTAATCAATTCTCATTTATTTTTAGACATATGAAAATGATATTTTTTTTTAATTGTGAGGCGGAGGTTCTCCTAATGAACAATCGTCAGTTAATTTAACTTGAAAGCCGCGAACGACCTGTGAGCCTTCAAATGTTTTACCTTCAAATGTTCCGTGGCCTTCACACTCTTCATAAGTTCTACCGTGTCAGTTCCCTCCCTCCCACGCAAGCTGCTCATTTTTTGGCAGGGACTGTTCCACCTATTATTCTATCGGTGTTAATGTTCTTTTCTCAGTTCGACCACCATCTTTGTCCTTTCCCGTTTTTTTTTTTTTTTTTTCTTCTCTAAATTTTTCTTAAGTGCGCCACCTACAATCACGCCATCTTGTCTCACGTCGTCTACTATTCGCTCTCCTACGTGTAATTATCTCCTTTTGTCGGTGATGTCACTCCGTGTTCCTGCTCTCTGTCCGGTGTTGCATTCCTGTCCTTAATAATGAGGCGATGCGAAGCTCTGCGTTGCTGAAAACGATCTCCGTTTCCCGATTTTTAAATTTCAGTTTCTCTTTCGTGCCGATGCCTCGCTAATTGCTCCTGGATGATATCCATTTCTTGGCGCCTCGTAAACTGAAGATGCCATATTGTTTTGGACCTTTTTGTGAGGATATCTCCCGACTGCAAATTGTGAATTAGAGCATTTAATTTCTCTGCCTGTGTAATTAGAGTCGGTGTTAATATACTGAGCCTTAATGTGTTGGTATGCGCAGCCACAAGAGAGCAGCAATATAGCTTCTTTATTTTTTTATTATTTTTTTTTGTGCTGCGGCTATTTCTTTATTAAATCTGGCCCCGGCTATGAGAGTGTGTTAGTGTGTGTGTGTGGTGTGGGTGTCAGTGTGAGTATGTGTGTGGGTGTGTGTGTTTGTGTGTCTGCATGTTTGTGCATATGAGTGTGTGCGTGTGCATGTGTCTGTGTGCATGTGAGTGTGTGTGTGTGCGCGTGTGTGTGTGTGCGTGTGTGCGTGAGAGTGTGTGTGTGTGAGTGTGTGTGTGTGAGAGAGAGTGTGTGTGTGTGTGTGTGTGTGTGTGTGTGCGTGAGAGTGTGTGTGCATGTGTGCATGAGAGTGTGTGTGTGTCTGTGTGTTTGTGTGCAGTGTGTGTGTGTGGGTGTGGGTGTGTGAGAGAGAGAGTGTGTGTGAGAGTGTGCGCATGTGTGTGTGTGTGTGTGTGTGTGTGTCCATTTGTCGTGTGCCCCGCGAACAAGTCACACACTTTCCGGCCTTCCTGTGCTCACAGTCACTGTGTCCTCTCTCCACTGCAGCCCCAGCATGAACGCGAGCAGCAGCTCTTTCTCACTCGTACGGAAACCACAGAAGAAGCAGAGCGATTAGCCCCCGCTTCAGCTACACAGCCCATTTCAGGTGAGCCGCTAATGAGGCTAACAGCTCCGTGGCGCTATCTGCACCGGAGCAGCTGGTCCCTTCAAGATAACGGCAATATTGACAACGCAATATTCACAAATTGTAATTTTTCACAGTAATGAACAAACAAACCAAAAAAAAAAAAAAAAAAAAGAAAAGCAGAAGAGCAGAAGTACCTTTGGAGAAGTACATGGAAAGGAGGAAAGAAAAGTTCCAAGAAAGAAAAAGAGGTAGTAAACAGACATGAGAATAAATAACGAAAAAAATATTTATATGATATTGCAGGGTTTTTAAAATAATGACAAATTCAACCCCCCCCCTCCCCCCCTCCCCCAACGCCCCACACAGTTCTGTTTCCAGTAACATTTCCTTCAACAAGAGTAACGGTGTTACGATGTTAGATACTATTACATATTATCTAGTTGGTAATCAGAGCACTGGGCATAATTTAGCTAGAAAAATAGCGAGCATTGTTGGGCTAATTCTGGTCATTATGTTGTTAAGAGTTAACTGGCCTTATTAGCCAGAGGAAGGGCTTCAGCATGGTGCTGACCCAATAGCAGGCAGCACTTTGAACAGACAGGGCCTGGGGTCAGTCAGTCAGAAGGGCCCAGGTTTTGGGGTCCGGGGGGGGCACACACCCAGGGGAGCGGAAGTCACAGTGCAGTCCAGGTGGAAGTCTCGGCAGGTGCAGTGCTCAGATCGTTGGGCGTGTGACGTGACTCGACGTGCGGAGGAAGCTCGTCTAAAACGAACGCTCACCCCCCTCCTGTCACCTGCCCTGCTGCTCAGATCTCCGCGTGCCTTGTGGGCCGAGGCCATTGAGAGTTAATGAGCGAGAGACTCTCTCTCTCGCTCGCTCGCTCACCGCCACGATCGGATCTCGCACCCACCCCCCCCGGGGCGTCACTGAACCAGCGCGGTGCGTCGGCGGCCATTTTGGGAGAGTGACCTCCAGGCGGCTCGCGGACGTCTCTCTCACGAGCAGCCCCGACGCGAGAGCGCCCGCCTGCGCTCGGAGGGAGCCTGGGAAAAGCGCCCGGGCAGGCGCCGGCGCCGCGGTCTCTTCGCCCGGCGCTCCGACGCGTCGGCCAACCGGAAGCAGCCGGCGGGGGCCCCACGCCCCGGCGCCCATTAGCTTCATTATTAGCGCTGTCACTCAGCCGGCCGGCCCCCGGGGGCCCCCGCCGACAGGTAATTAGAGCCCCCGACGACGAGACAGAAGGAGCGGGGCGCTCGGCACCTGCGGGAAGGCGCGAAGGAGCGGGCCGGGGGCACCTGACGGGTGTCACTTCGTCTCTTCCGCCTGAACGCGGGGAACTACGTTTCCCAGCACGCCTCTCTTCTCCGAGACAACAGGGGCCCCTCCATTACCCCGCGGCTGGACTCTTCTCCCTTCAGTCCTTCCGCTTCCTCCTCCTCCGCTGCGATCCCCCGCTTTTTTTCAGAGGACGGGACACAGGGGGAGTCGAAATCAAGACGGTGAACTAGTTTGGGCCTTAGAATGAAGAGCTGGTTCATTTACATTTAAATGCCCACAATGCAATGCGTTCTACCCACTGGGCCGCTCGCAGACTCTGGGAAAATAACACGTAGAGAAAAGAATCAAGAAGAATCCGTGTTTTGTTCTCTCTCCCCGTGACCGTAAACGCTCGCCCCCCACGCATCGCTCTCATGGTGGTGGGGGGGGGGGGGGCGGGTTAAGCCGATTACCAGCACGGAGACAATGCTCCGGGCAGGTACGCCATCGCAACCTCGCGCCTGCCTGTGAGCCGAGGACAATGAAGGGGGCGGGGATGCGGCGCGTGGGGGGCAGGTGTGGGCGTGTCCCGGCTGAACGGGGGGGGGGGGGGGTGGGGGGGGGGGGGGGGTGTGGGTCACCTCCCCCCCCCCGCAGACACCGTCTGGCAGCGCGGCGGGAGGGGGGGCAGCGCGTGGAACCCGTTCACCCAGCCTGACGGCACGCTCGGCATTCAGTGCGAGGTGCAGCAAAAAAGAAAAAAAAAAAACGCAGACAGAGCAGAAGTGCTCGACTGTTCAGTAGCGTTGAATAACATAAACACAAAAAAGTCTTCCAGCTTTCGTTTTGACTTTGGCTCATAAAAAAAAGGCCCATTACTTTATTTATGTACCATAGAATAGCCTGCGGGGCCCTCTGTTCAGCAAAAGGCAGACAGTGTAGGTTGAAAGTACGTCCCTTTCCGCTTGCACCGCACAGCTTCAATAAATAGCTCCCTTTCTGAATGGCTCCCTGCACCAGCGAGGAGAGCAGCACCTCTTCATCGAGTGAAACCGAACCGGTTTTGAGCACCGCTCTACACTACTGGAGTCTAGCTGGGCGGCTGTGCTCCGTCACGCTATGAATGTTAGCGTAGCAAAGGCCCCCCGTCCAGAATGAGCCGATAACCCTCTGTGTGTGTCTCTCTCTCTCTCTCTCTCTCTTCCTTCTCTCCCTTTCTTTCTTTCTCTCTTTTTCTCTCTCTATCCCTCTCTGTCTCTCTCTATCCCTCTCTGTCTCTCTCTATCCCTTTCTTTCTCTCTCTCTCGTTCTCTCTCTATCCCTCTCTTTCGCCCTTTCTCTCTCTTTCTCTCTCTCTCCCCCGTCTCTCTCTCTCTCTGAGCTAAGACAATAGCACACGTGTAATCTTGCATTCACACGCAGTCCTCTGTGACCTGCCCTATTGCATGTCACACACACAAACCTCGCCACCAAGCACAAGCTGCAAACGCTCCACTTCCTGTTCGAGGACCCAGCAGAGGTCAGGCTCACCTCTGTGACATCATCAAGGTGAGCAGCGCTAATTGCACCTCCCTCTGGTACAGTGACTGTGAGGCACACGCACACACACACTCACACACACACACACACACAACCTGTACCCATCCTCCAGCATCCCACAAGAGAATATTTGAGACTAAAGGACGACACTTTAGAACTGGGGTCTCACCATTTCCGAAAAGGGCCGGTGTGGGTGCAGGTTTCTCTTTTATCTCCAGTATTAGGACACCTGATTCAATGAATTAACTAATCCTTCAATAAAGACCTCGATAAGCAGAATCAGGTGTCTTCGTGTTAAAACAGAAACCTGCATCCACACCGGTCCCTTCTGGGTGAGCCTGGCCAGCCCTGCTGTAGAACAAAGACAAGCGGGCGTCGCGTGGTTATGGAGATGTGCATTACACACTTCAGCTCGCCACCGCTGTGTCCCCGAACACAGACTGCCCGCGGGCGACCGAGCCAGAGAGCTTATCACTGCCTCCTGATCGATCATAAAGCCGGCTTCAAATCACTTTTTTGAGCGATTGAGTTGTTTTTGTCCTTACCTGAAAACCCTGGGAGCACCTGCTCCAATTTATCTTCTCCGCTGTTATCCTTGAGGCACAGGATTACTTTGCTATTTTTTTAATCAGCGCTCACATATTTTAACACAATAGCTACATAAGCTCTTCGGCATGTCAGGATCCAAGACATTAAACCAGATCAAGCTCTTAAATCAGGGGCCCCAGCTATACACAGAGCCATCCTGCTCAGGAAATCGGGCCAGGAACATCGATTATTAATTAGGGAGAGTAGCTGTTCACACGCAGAGTTAATAATGAACCTAATGATGCAATTAAAGAGCAGGAGCCACAGAGCAAGTTTGTCGGTCCAAAGGAAGGGTGGCTGACCTCTTACTCGGCCTGTCCAAGTGAACACTGTGGTCATCTGTTCTCATGTTAGGGAAAAGTTCAGGCAGCACAACAACAAAGTCCCACAAAATGAACTTGAATATCTACTGCACCTCATCTGATTACTGTGTTGCAAATTTATAAATGAATAAAATATCTGTATCATTTTTCATGAATACTCCAGTGTCATTTCTCAAGTTCAAAGTTTCAAGTTTTCTTCTTAATTATATAAGTATGAATTTGCCTTACGTGTTTTTGTTATTTTCACGGTCACTTTTGTTCTCTTACTTAGCTTGATATGCCAAATAATTGAAAAATTAAACAACTCAATTCAATTAAACGACACTGGGAATGATCAGTTGCTTGTAAGAAGGTAGTGGACACAAGATGGGCCACCTGCAATCCTCAGTCAATCACCTCCCATGTCCTGAGACGTGGACAAGCCGTGTCTGGTCATTTATGCAAAGTTTCTGGACAGGAACACCTCCGGGCACGATGTGCGTTTCCGACCCAGAACTCCGGTTTTCCGACGTGCAGCACACGGGTCGGATTTTGGATTTGTGTCCGCCCAGTAAATGCACCTTTTCATGCAGTGTCTCTCCCCCCTTAATCAAGCCCAAAGCTATAATAGGAAATGGCATTTGGATATTTTCTGTTTTATTTAGCTGTTCCCACGTGAGATAAGGATGGACGGGGGCCTCCACATCTCGACCCGGGCAGCACGGCGTAATCCGGCCAATCTTGCCCCCCCCAGGCATTGTTCCGCCCCCATAATGAGGTGCAGGCTGGCGTGTCGGCCGCTGCAGACATGTGTTGTGATGCAAATGAGGCCCCGGTCTCGCCCCCCCCAGCCGCAGAACGCTGCTCTTAATTGTCTCCTTTGATCTGGGGCTAATTCCGCTAATTAGGAGCCAGCGCTGCCAAAGTTGAACGTTTTGCTTTCACTTCCTCTCTTAACTAACCCCCCCACCCCCCCTTCTTCCCCCCCACAACCTTGCTGATAAGCAGCGGCTGATTGGGTTTGGAGGCAGAGAGAGAGAGAGAGAGTGGCTCCACCACATGTTCTGCGAACGCGCTCATTCATCTGCACACACCCATAACAGACAGATGCGCGCAGTCATGAATAATCATGTTGCGTGGGTAAGCACAGATGCTGCCCGCTCCACACAAACACACACACATACACACGCATACACACAAACACACATGCACACACCTACACACGCATACACACACACACACATGCACACACCTACACACGCATGCACACACACACACACACGAACACACACACACACACACATGTACATACACACACACAAACACACACACACACACACACACACACGAACACACCCACACACAAACAGAAACACACACATGCACACACCTACACACGCATACACACACACACACACACAAACACACATGCACACACCTGCACACGCATGCACACACACACACATGCACACACCTACACACGCATACACACAAACACACATGCACACACCTACACACGCATACACACAAACACACATGCACACACCTACACACGCATGCACACACATCAAAAAAGCTGCAAATAAACAAATAACCAAACGTACACAAACTTATGCACGCAGGCAAACTGTACACTGTCAATGCACAAACACACACACTCACACACCAGCCCTATTATTATCCCCATCTCGCACAGTCCTCCAGGTTCCCACAATCCCCCACGCTGGGTTCTTCAGCAGGGACCCTCCTGCTGGCTCCTTGATTCTGCCCTGTCTCCAGATCGCATTATAAAACAGACGTAATGCGCCACTCCACATCGCAGTTCTGTGTGTGTTCTCATACAACACCACACTCCACATCGCTGTTCTGTGTGTTCTCACACAGCCCCACACTCCACATCGCTGTTCTGTGTGTGTTCTCACACAGCCCCACACTCCACATCGCAGTTCTGTGTGTGTTCTCATTCAGCCCCACACTCCACATCGCAGTTCTGTGTGTGTTCTCATTCAGCCCCACACTCCACATCGCATTTCTGTCTGTCCGCGTTCAGCTGCATCCCTAAAGCCCGGATAAGCCACCTGACTCCTGAGCCCGGTGTTCCCCGCACCGGGAGTGACTGCTCATATATTAGCTCCAGCTCAGCCGCCCCCCCTTCCCCCCGCCAAAACCCCCCTCAAACCCGCACCTCCAGATTGTCTCTGCACTGATCTGATGTTTATGGAAATCGCATTCCTTCTACAGCGTGTCCTACACCAAACTTAAAATAGATATGGCCTCACATGAAAACCCATATTCATACTTCAATAATCAGCGTGAGTGAGTGAGTGAGTGGCCAGGTAAGTGACCAGAGATTTACCTGGGGGAAAAAACAAAGCCCTCAATTTGTTAAGGGAAGCCTCTTCTGGATTATGCTGTGCGCTTTCATCACCAAAATGGCCATGGACAATTACCCATGGTGCATTGTCTGAATTTCAGAATGTGCCTACACGAGGTCACGTGGTGTTTTCCTGGCAGTGGAAAAAAAAAGGGAAGGAAACTCCACAGAAATAAAAAGGCACCTCTCCAAAAGTCAAAGTGCTTCAAAGTCCAGGTTCCAAGGTCTTGCTGCCGCAATGGTCGCTTGTGTAAAAAGAGAACACCGCCGGTTTCCACGGTGAACCATCCCCTACCGCGCTCTTGCCAAATGGAGACCCGTAGGGTTGATGGGACGGGGAACGGTTCGGAACTGGCGGGTCCGGAACGTTCCGTGCAGGATGGCGGTCGAGGGGTAGCTGTTTCACACGGTTTTCCGTCGGCGGCGGAAGGACTTCCCGCCAGAGGAGCGGCCTACGCCGTCTCTGCGGGAGCCCCGGCGAAGCTTCCCGCCCGGTCGAGTCGGCCTCCCGTCCGTCCCCGTGGTTACAGAGAGTCTCCAACCCCGCCATTAATGTTCAACCGCGGTCCCGTCGCTCTCAAAAGGCCCGTCCCTGAAATTGGTCAATTTCACCCCCGGATCGAGATCCGGGGCGCAGCGGGGGGGTAAAGTGCTCAGCGGAAACGCGTGGGGGGAGTTCTGTCAAAACCTGGGCCGCAAACGGGCGGCCGCACGCTGGGTTCACTACACGCACAAAAACCCAGCGGCTCCGGATCCGATTGGCCGCCGAGACGCTTGACGCATTCAAGAGATTACAAAGACCTTTTTTTTTTTTAAACATACAGGATGAAAATAAAATGACTTCCGAGCTCATGGGACTAACACTACAAAATAAAGGCGATGCTTAAGAAAATGAGGAATTTGAATATTATTGAAAGCGGGGGCTTAATTATGCAACCGTCCTAGCACGGTGATGGCTGCGTGTCATAATGCTAGGCAGGCCCAGTTGGAGCAAGTCTGGGCGGAGCTTCAGTAACTATGACGACTGAACCTTCTGAAGTGTCACAAGAGCGTTTGCAGAGGTGACGCTGACCGTGACGTCACCAAGGAGGAGGAACTGAAGCCAAAAGACTGCTTGAGCGTGTTGGCCATGCAATGATTGGGGACGCAAGGAAAAACAGAGAAGCACCTCAGTCAACTGTAAATATCAATCTATGAGCAGGTAGTTTCATCAAGACCAGTCTGCCAAGACACTTTACATAACTTTACAGACAGGGATACAATGCCTGGCATTTACTTTATTTTGGTAGGTACCTGTGTTTCCACTTAAATGCAATTGTCCCACTTGGCTAGGTTGTCAAATGTAACCTTTATTTACACAGGGTAGGTTGACTGAGCACATATTCTCACTTACAGCAACGCCCTGTTAATCCCCCCCCCCCCCCCCCCCCCCCCCCAAATAGCCTAACCTGAATGTATTTGGTCATGCATATATTTTTAAAAAATAGTTTCTAACAAAGCTGAACTTGTACTTTTATTATTTCTGAGCATTAAAAAGATCACATTTCTCCCCACAGTCTGCCCTTTAAAACCAATACAGCCAGGCACTGAGCTGGCCTATTGTTTTCTCCACAGTTTAAAGGTTTTGTTGTTCGTTCAGAAGACGGATTGAAATCAAACCTGTTTATTATTCTCTGCCCGCGACGTGACGCCGCACTGAGCATGCTCTGTCGCACTCTGGCGTGGCTTGTTAAAGAGCGTGGGGGACGAGGCTTCAGGTTTCACACAGATCAATACGAGTCCCTGCAACAGGGCGCTGAGGACAAGCCCGAGGCCGTTCGGCCAGCAGCTTCTGGTTGAGCGGGTTGCATCAGCGTCCGATCTAATCTGAACCGATTTAAATTTTACCTCACAAGGTCTCACAGGACTGGAGAACGTAGTCACGGACCCACCCAAGTGTGCGTGTGCGCGCACATACATTACATCACATTGCAGGTATTTGAATGACGCTCCTATCCAGAGCGACTAGACAACATTTTCACGTAGCATTTGCATTCATACATTTATTGCATCCATTCATACAGCTGGATAAATACCGAAGCAATGCAGGTTAAGCACCTGGCTCAAGGGTACACCAGCAGTGTCCTACACTGGCATCAATCCTGAAACCTTTGGGTAACAAAGCCCAGTTCCTTACCCATTATACTACACAGCCACACACAAAATTACATGTTTCAAATGAGGGAGGTGAGAAAAAAAAAAAGAACGGCAAAGTCAATATCCTTCAAGCGGTTTTTCTAACGGCTGAGGGGTGAGGGGGGATTCTGACTGACAGGGCACAGCGGAGGAATCCCATGCCAATCGAAGCGTGCCCTTTCAGCGCCGGATGCTGTCAAAGATGGCGGCTTGACGGGTGAGGAGAACTCCGGTGACACGTCTCCCGTGCGCGGAAGGATGGGAGGAGGAGGAGGAGGAGGAGGAGGAGGAGGAGAGGGAAATGGAGGAGGGGAGCTTTTCAGTGCCGTGAAGCCCCCTTTTTTTTTTTTTTTTAAGCGGTCGTTAGGTTTTCCAGAACGCGCCCATATGCGTCTCACGTCTGTCCCGCCGCCCCAGACACACCGCGAGTTTCCCGCCAAGGCCTTCCGACTGTTTATCTGCAGCAAAGCCGTCTGTTTATTTATGCAGTGAAACAAAAAAAAAAAACATGGCAGGTACCGCAAAGTGCTCAGATTGCTGATTTACACAAACGCTGTCTGTCCAACTCTGTGGTAGCACTAGCTAGATAGCTTCAGCATATCAATAGCTGTTTTTTCTTTTTCTTTTTTTTTTCTTTCACGGACAGCCTCCTGTTAGATCAATAAAGCTCAACACAGCAGGAGCATTGTCGGTGTAAAAGACCACGAGACAATCGGGCTCATACCAGGAAAAAAAACACTGAAAACGGCACTTTAACAGGCGGTGAAAAAGAAAAAAAAAAAACGAGAGAGAATTATTTCCTCAACGACAGGCGACAGGCTTGCAGCACCACAGCCGCACGGCTCACAGGCCGTATAGATTACGAGGCAGAGCACAAGTGGCCTTGCAGGTGGCTATTTTTAAAAGGGGGCGCTAAGGCTAAAATGCGGGGCGTTTCACGCGCGGGCCGTCGCGCGATTCGGGCTCCGCGGCGTCAGCGCCGCCGTTTGTTTCGCCGCTGTCCGCCCGTCGGAGAGGTGCATTTGATCACCCGGGCCAGAGTTCAAGCGTTTCCCTCCAGCCGTTCGAAACGGGGCGCATGAATGGCACGATGCGGGAGAAGAAGAAAAAAAAAAACGACCCAGGGCGAGAGGCTAGGCTAGGCTAAGGCTAGGCTAGGCTAGGCTAGTGGACGCGGTCCCAGTGGCTCTTAATTATGCACTGACACGCGCTCTGTACAGCAGCCAGAACTCGCCAGTGGCGCTAGGACCCCAAAGAGCAAAAAAAAGTCCAACCGTCCAAGCTCACTCGCAGCACGGACTGAAACGCAGGAGATGAGCGTAGCGCGTTTTGGCACCACCCTGGCCTAGACCAGGTTATGGTATCGAGTTTCGAGCCACATTCTCGCCCCATAGCCGTGATGCAACGATGTAAGTCGAGGCCTAACATCATCACAGCCGAGACTGCGAACGTAAAACCCCTTTTATTATAACATTTACACAGAACACGCCGTTTACAATTCAATTCGCAAGACTTTTAAAGCGTAAAATCACAGATACGTGATTAGAACATCCTAGTGCTGATGTCACAATCACTACTGGCGACTGAAAGCAACAGAGCTCCAGAACACCGCCTCAGAATTTTGAACAAAACATTCTAAAGCAACCCACTCTTCCAAGGGTTAAGCAAACGCACACAACTGGTCCTGTGGTCCTGACAGAGCAATCGTGCGATGAACTGAAGCCGCCGTGTGAGAAGTCTGCCGTTAGTGCGAGAACTCTGGTTGGCTGGGCGGACGGTGAGGAGGAATGTGAGCCGGGACAGATGTGGGGACCCGTGGGAGGGTGTCCCGGCAGGAGAGAGGAGAGCGCCGGGACCATGTTTCGGCGGGACACGTGGGGGCCGCAGGCATCCAGCCACCCCGTCACAGCTCCCTAATGACAAGCTGGAGAGCCAGCCTAACGAGCGCCTCGCCAGGTTTGCTGTTCTAATTAAGTCAATTAGGGAAACGCAGAGGCAGATGGTGACAGTGAGAGGGAAAAATCCTGTTTCCTGCAAACACACACACACATAAACACACACACACACACACACACAAAACACACACACACACACAGACACAGACATGCAGGCACACACACACACACAAACACACACACACACACACACCTAAACACACACACACACACACACACACCTAAACACACACACACACACACACACACACGCACAGACATAAAGACACATAAACACACAGACACACGCACACACACACACACACACACGCATCACACACACACACACACACACCTAAACACACACACAACACACACACACACACACACACCTAAACACACACACACACACACACACACGCACAGACATAAACACACATAAACACACAGACATGCACGCACACACTCATACACATAAACACACACAAATACACACACACACACACACACACACACCCGACACACAGAAGTATAATACGATTTCCGGTCTAAATGTTAAAACGCTTTCCTGAGTACTTCAAGCACAAACGGAACAGAATTCTGTTAAATTACAAAGCGCCATTCGAAAAAAAAAAGTTTCGGCGATACGGAGGTTGACTGCCCTGCAGAACAGAAGAGCTTGACTATGCGCCTTCTAAAAACCACTTTGCTTTCATTTGAATGGACATCAGCGAGTGACCAGGCAGAACCAGTGGCTGAACCCGC